>PVJI01013696.1:0-47534 GCA_004026765.1 Micronycteris hirsuta
TATAGGTTTCAGGTATACAATTCTAGAATACATCATCTGTATATTATATTGTGTTCACCACCTCAAGGAAGTCTCCTTCCATGACCACTTATCACCCTTTTACCCTCTTCTGAATCTCTGAACTGTGCCTATTGATAAATAGAAGTTAAATTGATTTTAATAAAGTTTACTTCATCATTTGTAAGATATTCTTATCTACCCTAGGATAAAAAGATATTCTTCAATATTTTCTTCTAGAACCCATTATTGTTTTTCCTTTTAAATTTATATCTTAAATCTACATGGAAATGAATTTTGCACATAGTATGATATAAAGGGTCAAGATGTTATTTCTTTCCATTAGAAATACATTTTCTATTTTACTACATTGTATATTTTTTACTATCCTTGTGCCAGTTCCATACTCTTAATTATTTTAGCTTGTATGTCTTATTATCTAGTACATTTAATTTTCTTCCTTAAGATGGTAGCAGCTAATTTTGTCTCTTATACTTCCATATTTAAAAATAAGACCATACAGTTCCTGTGGCATGACTACTTTCTCAGCTACACTGACCATACTCTAATGACTAGTGACCACCCTGCTGAGAAATTTAAAGGACTTATTTCTTTTTTTATCTTATGTGATCTCTCAGAAACATTTAAAACATTTGGTAATTTTCTGCTTCTTGAAATGCTCTTTCTTCTTAAATTCTAATAGAATCTCCCATCGCATCGTGTTCCTTTTACTCAGTGTGCAGTTCTTTAGAAGTCTATTTGCTTTGGTTTCTGCTCTATTGTACCTCTAAATGTTGGTATGCTTTGGTGCTTTCATGTGTCCTCTAGTCAATTTTCAATTGTTAGTTATGATATAGGCTGTTGCATTGAGACAAAAGTTTCTGTTAAGACAGTTTTGGATAACAGTGATGTTAAATTATATCAATTTATGTTTAATGGTATTGAATGTGAAAATTAGAGCCAGAATAAGATATCACTATATACCCAGCAGAATAGCTACGGTGAAAAACACCAGCAAATATTGGTTGACAAGAGTGAGGAGTAACAGAAACTCTATTATTCTGTTGGTGAAAGTAAAAATTTGTCGAGTACCTTCAAATTTTTGAAAGTAATATTTTTACTTTCCCTTTTATTCTTTTCTCCTGGAACTCTAATTCAACATAGGCTAGACTTTTTAATGTACTTCATATAGTTATTATTTTTAAAAAATTGCCCATTTTTTCTTACATTCTTCAACCAACCAATTACTTTCTGACCTGGATCCCAGTTTCCATATCTCTTCTTCTTTCTCTTACCTGTGGTTAAATACAATTTTTGAGTTCTTAACTGAAGGGTTTGTGTGTGTGTGTGTGTGTGTGACTTTTCTTGTAAAAAAATTTTTTTTTAAAGATTTTTTTTAAAATTCCTTTTTAGAGAGAGGGGAAGGGAGAGAGACAGAGAGGGAGAGAAACAGCAATGTATGGTTGCCTCTCACATGGCCCTCACGGGGACCTGGCCTGCAACCCAGGCATGTGCCCTGACTGGGAGTCGAACCGAGACCCTTTGGTTCCCAGCCTGTGCTCAATCCACTGAGCTACACCAGCCAGGGCTTTCTTGTAAAAATTTTAATTGACTTTATTTCTATGATAAAGTTTTCATTTTCTTCTGATTTTGAAAATAGATACCACATTTAAACATGATAATCAACAAATTTTGAAGTCTGTCTGATTTGGTAACTAAAATATTTGAATATCTTGTTGGTTTGTTTTAATTAGCTTTTCTTAGTGGGGTGTTCGTATATGTGTGGTTTAATTCAATTTTAGAATTTATTATGAAGAAAAGCTCCTCTACAGATGACTTACTTTTGCTTTTGTCAGGAAGTTTATTAGACAATCCACCTAAATCACTTTTATCCATTCTGGAATTGAGTTGTTTTCCAAATGAGTTTATACACTAATAATTTCAGCTGATATCTTGGGATCTTGAAAATGTTTTTTCTTCATTGGCAGACCCTGATATTCAATTTTTCTTTCAACAACACAGTCTTCCCAGAACTCTTCTTTGATTTTTAATTGTTAGCAGTCACTTTACGTTGACTTAGTTCTTCCAACCTATGCTTATAATTGAGCAGATAATATAATGCATCTTATAACAGCAAATGCTTCAATCTATAAGATGATATGAAATGTTGAACCATGCTTCCTACTTTCTTTTACTGAATCTTGGACTTTTTAAGTCCTAGCTGTTGTGGTGGCTCCAAGCTCCATTTTTTGGCTGGGCCAACATAATAATCAGTATTCAGAATTCTTAAGAATAAGCAAAATACTTTGAGAGATAAGGGAGTATACAAGGTTAGGCTAACATTATTGTGTTTTTCTTTTTTTCATAATTTTGGATCTTCAAATCCTGGTTACCTTGGTGGCTTTTCAATGTCTTCACATGGCTTATTTTATCCAACAAGATTTTTGTTTCTGTTTTAATGGGAAGGTCTGCTACAAGTTAGTGTGTCATAGCCAGAGGTGGACATCTTCAACTTAGTTTTATATATTCTCCATAAACTAATTGTGGTAAGTACTGAGTATAAATTTTAATACTCTGCCTCTTTTAACATTATGTCACAAGCCTTTCCCATGTCATCATAAATTTTACGAACATAATTTTTAATACCTGAATCATGTTGCATTAATGGATAAGGCATGGATTAATTATTGCCTCAATATTGGGTTCTTCGCTTAGATTCTAAAGTTCAGCTATTAAAAATAATTATAAGATTAGCATTTCCTAACTGTAAGAAATACTCATGAAATGTTAGGTGTGAGTCATAGTCATGAGGATTAATAAAACGTTCCTATCTACTGTGGCCATGGGTCACCATGTTAGATGCTGCGGGAGATGCAAGATATATAAACTGGTCCTTGTTCTCCAGATGACATATTTGAAGAAATAAAACACTGATTAGAAAAACAGTATAGACTAGCTCTTTATCAGAACTTCCAGAATTGTACACATAATAAAAATGGGCTATTCATAACAGAAAGAGATCATTAGTCATCGGAAGGGCAGGAAAAACATGGATTAGACTTTATTGAATGAATGAGAGGGGAAGATATATTTAATGATTTTATAGTTTTTCTATTTTTACCTAAGATTGTTTCCAAAGTATTATCCCTAAGACATGTACATTTTTATTTTCCCGTGTCTGAAAACATTATCATTGATGGGTATTTCATGGCCTATAAATCTGTTTCAGTTGAATAAATACACTTAACCTGAGATACTGGATCACAAGAAGTTTGCTGACAAAATGCATAGCTGACAACCTTCTATATGCAAATATAGGGACAGCATTTTGCTTTGCCAATTTGAAATAAGACTGTGTTCCTTATTTTCTCACCTTCCCAGAGACAAAGGCAGACTATGCACATGAACAAATGACTAACAATGGTTTTGAGAAGTGTACTCAGACAGAAAATCTCCAAATGCTATCAGTGAACAAGACTGTATCAAACAGTTGCATATATATTCTTTTATTTAATTATCACATTACACTGTAGAAATCATCATTATTATTCTACTTTTAGGTTTAGAATATTTGTTCAAACAACTGGAAAAAAATGAATCGTCATTTGGAGTCTGTCTGAAATCAAGGCCGTGGTCTTCCTAAGAAATCATTCATGAATCAATTCTATTAACATAAATATTTAAAGTAAAACTCCTAATATCAAGGGTAACTCTGTAAATTCTGAGGAAAGTTGCCACATATGTAAAATATTTATACCATTAAAGGTTAGTGGACATCCTTATTGAATCACGGATGTTTATCTATACTATTAAAACTCAGGACCTTTGAGTTAAATTGATTTTCCAAATCCTTCCTGTGAGAGAAAGTCCTGGCAGGGTCCTGGAAGGACAAGTAAAGCATACAGAATGCTTTACTCAATTTCCACAATAATGATCACAGTTCGCAACCTTCTAGTAAGACATGGTAAACATACAATGAATAATTTAGCTTTGCTAATATTCAATGTGGATGAGGTTGCAGATGCACACATTTTGCTGGAAATAATGTGAATTGATTTAGTACTTATAGAAAACATACATAAATATTCTGTCTAGAAACATAAAAGTGTTTATTCTTATTGACTCAGTAATTATGCTCCAGGTAATGTAATCTGACTAAATAATTTAACAGATTTAAATGCTATCCACAATGTTAGGATCTTTTAGATTGCAAGGAAGAGGTATACTCAGGTTATATAAGGAGATAGGGCCATGGTAAAGATGTGAAAGGAGAGCCCAGAAGGCCCTCTCAGCAGCTGCGAAGCAGAGAGACTCACCATTCTCAGCAGAAAGTCTAGTGGCCAGTTACAGCCCTGACCATCTGACTCTCAGAAGGCCCCATCTATTGCTCTCCTTTTGAGTGCCTCAGTGTCTATTTATGGCATAACCTCCGTCTCTGACTTTATAACTATTCCTCTGCTAAAGTGTGTCTATTTCTCTTTTTTAACTGATGACAATAAGGCTCTAACAATGGTTAGCTTCTTTTTTTTGTAATCTTCACCCAAGGATATGTTTATTGATTTTTAGAGAGAGAGGAGAAAGATGGAGAGAGGGAGGGAGGGAGAGAGAGAGAGAGAGAGAAAGAAAGAGAGAGAAAGAAAGAGAGAGAGAGAGAAGAGAGAGAGAGAGAGAGAGAGAAGAGAGAGAGAGAGAGAGAGAGAGAGAGAGAGAGAGAGAGAGAGAGAGAAAGAGAGAGACAACAATGTGAGAGAGAAACATCAATCAGTTGCCTCGCATATGCTCCATGACCAGGAATCAAACCCACAATCTAGGTATGTGCCATGATAGGATCAAACTTGCAACCTTTTGGTGTACAGGATGTTGCTCTAACAAACTGAATCTTCTAGCCAGGATGCAAGCCAATGGCTTGCTCTTTTGACAGCTTACTGTGTACCAGTCATGGTTCTAATAATTTCACACATAACTATTTAATTTTCACTATACTATTATTCTATAGGTACTTTTATTATTATCACTTTATAATTGGGGAAAGTAAGACACTCAGAAGGCAATCGGTGTGAACGAGGCCCCTAGTTACAAAATGATGGCACCAAATTTCAAAACTAGGCAACTATTCAATGTGCTTTGCTGCTTCTCAAAGGAAGCTGTAGGTGCAAATAATATATAAATGTTTGAGACATTAAACTGGTTTGGAATGTAAATCCATTAGGATAAATGGAATCACTCAAGAAGAAATGAGAAACAAAAAGTGAATTCTTAAAAATGCCAACATTTAGCGGTACAATAGAGGAAAAGCAAAAGAAAAGAAACTTAAAGGAGCAGCAAATGAGGAAAAAGGAGCACTTGGGTTAGGGTTCTCCTGGAAACTAAGAGAAAAGAGCATTTCAGGGAAGAGAAAATGGTCAGTTGTTTTAAAATTTTCTTACAGAGCACAAAAGCTAAAGAAGGAAATGTGGCCATTCGGATGTTTCAATAAGGTTATCAACAGTGTCTACAGTAATGTTGCTGTAATGGAGAGAGCAGTCATATTAGATTGAAGTGGAAAGTAAAAAAAAAAAATTAATGTGTGCAGCAACTCCGCCTAGAAATTTGTCTATAAAATAGAGTGTGGCCTTGGAATGTAGCTGGAGGAGGAAGTAATATCAAAGGAAGATATATATTTACATATGGAAGGAAGATATTGGGGCATGCCCTTGGGAATGATCCAGTAGAAGAAGAGGAGCAAAAGTAGATACATGAGAGAGAAAGAGATGACTGATAATGTAAATATTTAGAAGGCCAGAAGAAAAGGGAGATGGAGCCCAGGCACAAACTGAAAGAAGGAGAATAACATTTCTTCACTGGGGTAGAGATGAAGAAGATGGAAGTAAAAGCAGGTATGGGAAGGTGAGGGCTGTAGAGATTTTATGTAATCGATAGCAAATAAAGTGAAGTCGCCCATTAAGGATGGAAATAGACACTTTAAGAGGCTGAGGTTAAAGAATTAGAACAATGAAGGTAATTAGCAAGGCAGTGTTAGTGAAAGAAATTTGCATTCAGTCAGCATGATGTTTGAAATTGGTGTATTTCAGTTGTGATTCATTTTTTACTTCTTACCAGCTCAAGAATACAGATCAAGAGTACAAGTTCTGTCCAGAAGGTGTCCGATCATCTAATATGAAAAACAGAGACATTTATTGAAGAAGATACAAGATACAAGAAACATTGTACATAGGACAATGACACCTCAGTCCCCTGCCTAGGTACCTACCTAGGGACATCACACAGTTCTCCCAATAGCCATCAGCTGCCTCATCCTTTTCTCCCGAATCTCAATGATGGACTGAAAATGCTTCCTTTTCAAAGGTGATTTTAGTTTTGGGAAAAGCCAGAAGTCACAGGGTGCCAAATCTGAGCTGTACGAGGGCTGAATCACCTGAGTGGTTAGATGTTTCACCAAAAATCTCTGTACCAGATGCCTACATGAGCAGGCACGTTGTTGTGATGAAGCTGCCAATCATCAGTTGCCCATAGTTGTGGGCTTCTGAATCATCCAAATAGTTTTCAAGGAGATGTGTTCAAGCTTATCACAGAATGTGATACAGATTCTTTGCTCTATTCGCTCAGTCATTTTGAATGTGATGACCACACAATACACATGCTCACTCAATGGTGTCTACCTCCTCCCCTGACTACACAGTGAAGTCATCATTGTTCACACGTGTGCATTCCAGTCCCCTCTCTTTGGCTGCCAGGTTGCCTTGATGTCATACAAACTGTTCTCATTATATTCATAATGGCTGGACTTTTTCTGGACAGACCTCACATTCTAATAATTGGTCTTTGAAAATTTAGTTAAGTACTGATGTGGTGTAAGTGGGAGGAGCGTAGGCTTCAAGAACTTGAATGTTCTTGGTCTTGATGTTGGTCTGAAGTATGCATGAATCTCCTGCTCTACTGTAAATGATCAAAAAGGGTGAGGCTGACCCTACAGTCAGGTGGGGCTGTAGGAAACTAAGGAGGGAGAAAGGATTTTGACTGTAGTTTGACAGCTTCTTTAACCTCACTTGAAAACTGGGAGTCACCTAGAACTGTAACATAAGCTTTATCCTTCAAATTCATCTTTGTTTTTCTTTTCTTTGATATGTATCTGTGTTTGTAACCATGTTTTAAATTCTGGACTTATTATTCCAATCTAGACATCATTTTAATCCTGGACAATTGTGAGTGCTGAGTCAGTCCCTTTGCTCCTCCTCCCCTTCCACTGCATCCTGTATAACATTTTAGGATACTACCCCAATTCCTTTTATTTATCACATTCTCTCAACATTTAAAACAATTTCCAATTTGCATCAGGTAAAACACAAAGCCTGATTTTTCTAGCCTGAATTCAAGGCCATCCATAATTTTGAATCCAGGCTGTCAACCAGTCTTATTTCCTAATTTTGTACATGACATTCTCACAGTGAAGAAGTATTTGGGAGGTAGCCAGATCCAAGTTTGAATCCTGCTTCTTACTTCCTTTGGCCATGAACAATTTATGTAAGTTCTGTAGCTTTCACGTCCTCATCTCTAGGGTGGTTTTGCCTGTTGCTGGGGTAGTTTTGAAGATCAAACAAGATGAGGTATGTAGTATACTCCACAGAGTTCCAGGTATGTGGTTAGCCCCCACAAAAATGATATCTATTGTTCAAATTATTATTTTTGATAGTTAAAATATGATATTTAATTCATTTACTGTTCCTTGGAGAATCTATTTGCCTATACTCTTCCTATAATTATTATTGGTAAACTCTAAATATTTATTTTAGATTGAACATTTGAAATTTTTAGACATTTTTCTAGCAATCTGAAAAGTTGATTGGAATGATTTTTTTGGAGGCTTTAATTACATCAGTTAATGTTCAATTGAAATGTATTTTCTTAATACTATAGAAGTTAACTTGGATATTAAAACTTGTATGTATTACTTTATTTCAGCCATTCATTCTTCTACTTATTAAGTTACTCAACAAAGATTTAGTGAAAGTCTATTTTTTAAGCACTGGGAAGGGTGTAGGGAACCTGAAGAACAAGAATAAAACAAGAAAATAATCTGTGGTCCAGAGCACGTTACCCATAAACATCTCTTCTCCATTCTTCCACAGTAGTAGAATTTTGAACTGAGCATATGTAAATAAATATTACATTTCCCAGCCTCCTGTGCAGCTAAGTGTGACTATTTGACTGTGTTCTGGTAAATGTGAGGTACACTTAAGTGATAGGTGACAGATTCTCAGAAACTTTTTTTAATAAGGAAGCTCAAGGGTACCTCTTGCCCTTTTCTTCCTCCCATATTTCTCTAAATGGCAGTTTAGATTGTAGAGTGGGGTCTAGACCTCTATCTCGGACCACAGGATGAAGACCACACTCTAAGGAAGGGGTGACAGAAAGATGGAAGCAGATTGGGTTCAGAGATATGCAGAGACAAGGTATCTGCCATGGACTGCCTGTATTTGGATTTGGTCATGAGAGGAAAATGACCCTATTATATTTAGCCAACATTTTTGGAACTCTGTTACTTGCAGTTGAGCCTAACCCTAAGTGACATTCTCTTGGCCTTCCCTCCAAAGATTACAACCTCATAAGACAGATGTATTTATATGTAAATTATCTACACCAAGAGGGTTTAGGAAGCTGAACTAATATTACTGTGTTTACAAATAGATTATAACATTTTGTATGTATTTCCAACCAGTCACATGAATACCACTTTTAGTTCAGCAATTTCTATAGAATAGCAATAGAAATGATTGAAAAACAGACTAACTTTTTATTTAAAGGATCATATTGACATTCAAAAAATCAGAGTTGTTTTGGTATTATTCAAACATACCTCAGGAGTAGTAATTTGAATATTCTGACTGAACATATTAAGTATTTTTGAGAGCCAATATTGTCAAATTAGTTTGTCTCTCTAGTCACACATAAACACGGGCTCTGAGACATGAACTTTGTTCACAGACACAACCTCAGTATGAATCTTTTATAAATTCAGGCTCTAATATTTAACCCACATAAAAATTGTAAGTATGGCTTTCATGGTATTTTTCCATCCTTGCCTGAAAAACAGTATTTTGTGCCTTTTGATTTAAATGCCAAATTCTTAATTAGCATTTGTATAAATATTTTCACTCCTAAGGCATCTAGCTCTTTTATGTTCATTTAGTTGTGTTCAAAGGTTAATTCCTTCTTTGCTATTTGCTCAATGTTGACAGGTAATAAATGGTGAATTATAGCCATAATTATTATTATGAGGAGAAATGATTACATTTATTGAAAGCGCATGTAGCAGTTATTTCTTCTTATTCTTAGGATTCACTATAAACATTTCAAATAAGTCTTAATAACTTTTCAGGTAACATTTGTTATATGTCACTACCATGCAGTCAATATGAGTAATTTACAAAGTCATCTTAAAATCGCTTAAAAGAAGGACAAAAAAGAAAAAATTCAAATCATTCAAAGAAATCCTTTATGCAAACTTATTTTTAAAAAACGAAGAACTTCAAAATATTATCAACTACAGATTTATAATAAACTCTCACTATTAAGTTGATCAAAAAAATTCAAAATTCAACTTCAAAAGACTGTAAACATAAGGTTATCCATTATATAACATATGTTTAAAAGGTAATTTTCTGCTTTCACTTTTCAAACAAAGTCAAAAGTTATCACCACTTAGTTTGCCACCGTCTTCTTATATCCTATTTTGGTGGCATCTGCTTAGCTCCTTGAAAGTAACTATCTCCTGATATGAATGTCTGTTAAATTTGTCATGGGAATGCCATTTGTCTTTTAGCCTTGTAGTAAAGTGTGGTAATTATCTCTTCAATGTTAATTTCTCACATAGGCTGTAGGTTTAGCCATGTGACTGTTTTACCCAATGGTGTAACTGCTCAGAAGCTTTATTTCTTTAATATAACCTTTTCTCCTTCCTTGCCTTTTGATTTAAACCTGTTCATCCAGCACCCTGACTCACCTGCCTCCTTCTCTCTTGCACATTCAATCCCTGATCAGCATTAAACTATCTTTGGAACAAAAGCTCAGGTCTATTGACCACAGAGATAGAGTTTCAATCAAACTAAAGATAACATCTAGGCCTCAGTTGTATTTCAGTTCCAGACTCAGAAAAACAGTGAAACCAGAGAAAACAATGCCATTGCTGATGTCAGGACCAGACATAATGATCAACTACCCTCTACTCTACATCAACCAATCAGTAGAGACCATGACCCTGATCATGACCCTAACCCACTTAGTCACCATGATTAACAATTTTCTCCCCATATATAACCCATCTCCTAGAAGCCATCAGAGAGCCAGGTCTTTGAGTAGTAGCTCACATGTGACTCCTGGCATGGTACCACTTCCACAACTAATAAACCCTACTTTCTTTGCTACAAGCTCCTGTTTGTGTCTTATTGGGTTTTGCTGTGTGCCGGCCAATGGATGCATTTAGTCCAGTAACAATGGCACATCAGCATATGAGGTCTGTCTGGAAAATGTGCAGCCATTGTTAATGTAATGGGGATGGTTTGTACAACATCGATGTAACCTGGAAGCCAAGGAGAGTGGACTGGAATGTGCATGCATGAGCAATGACAACTTCACTATACTAGTCAGTGGTGACAGTAGTCACCATTGAGTGAGCATGTGTACTGTGTGGCCATTGCATTCAAAATGACTGAGTGAGTAAAGTAATGAATCTGCATCAAATTTTGCATTACCCTTGAACATTCCTCCTCAGAAACTATTCAGATGATTCAGAAGGCTTTCAGGGATGATCAATGAGTGTAGTGCAAATGAAAGTGTGGCACAAACACTTCAAAGATGGTCAAGAATCTGTTGAAAGTGATCCATGTTCTGGAAGGCCTGAAACAAGCAGAGCACCTGAGAATGTTGAACCTGTACAGGCTGCAATCAACAAAGATTGGCGAATGACAGTGTGAAAACTAGAAGCTGATCTGGGGATTCAAAAAACTACTGTGTTCAAGATTTTGATGCAGGATATTGGCATGAAATAGATTATGGCAAAATTTCTTCCATGGCTTCTGCTACCAGAGCAGAAAGAACACTGTGCTGCTCTTGCTAATGACTTGATTCAAATTGTTGAATCAGATTTCAAACCAATGAACCAGATTTCTTCAAGAAGGTCATAACTGAAGATGGATTGTGGGTCTGTGGCTATGATCCAGAAATGAAACCCCAGTTGTCCCAATGGAAGTCACCTGGTAATGTCGCAGCAAGATAAAGACCATGTTAACTGTGTTTTTTGATTGAGAAGTGTCGTCCATCACAAGTATTTCCCTCCAGGCAAAACAATTAATAAAGAACATTATCTCAAAGTTCTTTGTTGTTTGAGAGATGCAATATGATGAAAACAGTAGCAGCTATGGGCTACTGGTGACTGGCATCTTCATCATGACAATGTGCCTGCTCATGCATCATGTCTCATGCAGAGTTTTTGGTGAAATGTCAAATCATCCAGGTGACTCAGCCCCACTAGAGTCCAGAATTGGCAACCTGCAACTTCTGGCTTTTCTCAAAACTAAAAGCACCTTTGAAAGGGAAGAAATTTCAGGCCATCTATGTGATTCAGGAAAATACGATGGGGTCCCTGACAGTGATTCCAACAAAGGATTCTGCAGTGTTTTGAACAGTGGAAGAGATGCCGGGAGAACTGTGTGAGGTTGCAAGATGCCTACTTTGAAGGGGACTGAGGCATCACTGTCCTATGCACGATGTTTCTTGTATCTTTTTCAATAAATAACTATTTTTCATATTACATGGATGGATACTTTCTGGACAGACCTTGTACATTGATAAAGGCAGAGTCTTGACAAGTGCTTGTATTTCATACCTTGCTCTCTTAGAATGCTTCCACCTTTGTGTGAGCAGGCTGGGATGAGACAGAGCTCTAGCCATTCCAATGATTCTGTCTCAGCTGAAATCTTGGACATCTGTGTGGTGTTACATTGAACTATCTAGTCATCACTGAGCATCCAGTGAGCCTAAGCAAAATCAAGTGAGCCTAAGCAAAATCAGTAAAACTACCCATTCAAGTCACATTTGAACATTTTATAACCCAGAATTGTGAGAAACAATAAATCATTATTGTTTAAATCAAAAGTTTTGGGGTAATTGTTATTCAGAAATAGATTACTAATATAGAAATTGCTAAGAAGTATTCAAAAGTCATGAAAGGCAAGGACCTACATCTGAGATTAGTCTATTCAGCAAAGATATCATTTAGAATGGAAGGGCAGATAAAGTGTTTCCCAGATAAGGTCAAGTTAAAGGACTCCATCATCACCAAGCCCTTATTATATGAAATGTTAAAGGGACTTATCTAAGAAAAAGAAGATCAAAACTATGAATGGTAAAATGACAACAAACTCACAACTATCAACAACTGAACCTAAAAAACAAAAACAAACTAAACAAATAGCTAGAACAGGAACAGAATCACAGAAAAGGAGATCACACAGAGGGTGGTCAGTGGGGACTAGGAGGGGGAACAATGGGGAAAAAGGTGCAGGGAATAAGCATAAGTGGTAGGCACAAAATAGGGGAAGGTTAAGAATAGTGTAGGAAGTGGGGAAGCCAAAGGACTTATACGTACAACCCACGAACAAAGGAGGAGGAATACTGGAGGGAGGTGGGTGCAAAGTGGAGGAGAATAAAGGGGAGGACAAAATGGGACAACTGTAATAGAATAATCAATAAAATGTACTAAAAAAGAAATTGGCCTTCAGTAAGCCAATCCATTCTTCTATCAGGCCAATTACTTGTGGGTAACGCTGTGTGTGGTAAGACCAGTGGGTGAATCCTGTGGGGCCAAGACCATGGTAGCACATCTTCCATCATAAAATGATTTCCTTGCTTAGAGAGCATGTCGACAAAATCTCTGGGTGCAGCAGACTTTCAATTAGACCATAATCGGTGGTGTTGGCAGAAACATTCTCAGCAAGAAAGGCAAATCCACATCTTATGAGGACAGAGCACTGTTCCCTCCATAATGGAAGGAATCTGATAAAATTCACATAGGAGTCAAACTTTCAGTATAAATGTATAAATGATTTTTTGCATCCATAAGATTGAGCCACATTCCTACTAAATAAGTAAAAAATAAAATGGTTAAATATGTGAAATATATTTTCTTTTTCAAATTCTCACAGATCCAAGAAGCTAATGTATCTCTTGTTAAAATCTGAGAGAAATAAAAATAACTTATTTTTTTTCTCTTTCTCTCTGTCTGTATATACCTATCAGAAACGAAGAACATCTTGGGAAGCACTGCTTGTCCATCTCCTCAAAGTTAGCTG
Source organism: Micronycteris hirsuta (assembly GCA_004026765.1). NCBI lineage: Eukaryota > Metazoa > Chordata > Mammalia > Chiroptera > Phyllostomidae > Micronycteris > Micronycteris hirsuta. The sequence continues at coordinate 13,344 of PVJI01013696.1, forward strand.
CCCTCAGGGGTAGTGTAGCCCAGGACTTTTCAGTCTCATGTTCATTGCTATTCTGACCATCTTAAAAAGTATCTGATGCAACTTTTGATAATCATTTGCTAATGAATTCTATACTAGTGAAAATCTGATATTGGAAATCTTACAGTCTTGAGGCAACTCAGAAAAAAACCAGAAATGTCTCTGTAGTCAGTTTGCATGTACTGCCGGAGACAGTGGAGCGTTGGGACAGAATCCAATTAACGTGTTATAATTCTGTAGTTAGCCATGCTATGGTCTTTGTGTGAAGGTCACAGAAATATCTAAGACAGGCAAAACTCTCAAAATAATAACGTCCAGGAGCCCTTTTTGAAGCTATTACTAAAAGATGTTTCCCATCTAAGAAATTAATAAAGATAAAGGACTCAGATTTGGGAGACACGCTGTAATGTAGGGGCTGAGAAATTATAGCCAGCGGTCTAAATTTGGCTTCTGTTGGTTTTGTAAATAAAGTTTTATTGGGACACAGCTACCCTTATTAGTTTACACGTTGCCTATGCCTACTCTCACGCTGCAAATTTCAGAGTTGAGGCTTTGTGATAGAGGTCATATATTGCACAAAGCCTTAAATATTTACTATCGGGTTCTTTACAGAAAATGTTTTCCAACACCTGTTCCAGATCAACTTCTGTCATGTCGAGTCTCCGTAACCCAGTTTGTTCTTTCAGATAGGCCGTCCACAGATTCTTTCCTCAGTCTGAGCCTCTTGCTTTGTCCTGTCTCTTGCCACTGGATGCTGCAATCCACTTTATTAGAGCATTGCTGTTTATTAGAATTTTAGGTCTGAAGACATTTTTTTCAGCATTTTTTCACACTTATATGATTTTAAAAGATCTCTTGTTGGGAAATGTAATTATTTTTAAAGATAAGTGGAAAGATATCTATCTAACCAGGTTTTTTTTTTTTTTTTTTAATAGTAACCAGGTCTTATGTTTCCACATTATTAAGGTGAGTGGGGTTTTTTTTTTTCCCTCACTATTGCTGTGGAAGATTTTTTAAAAAATTAAATGTTATTTTGACAAATATAATTTATAAATCCATAAAGATGATAGAGTACAACACATTTATTTCTCTGTTTGTCTATTTACCTATCATTCTATCTTTTTAAGAAGATTTTATGCTGGAATCTAGTTCTATATATTCAGTTTTTGGTTTTGCAGGGTTTGAAGGGTGGTTGTTTTCAACTTCTTTACCGGAACTTCTGTCTACCAAATATCAAAAGCAATTAATATTTACTATATACCAGGCATATAAAGCTAAGGGCTTTATGTACTTTAGCTTATCCCTACAGAACAGGTACTATTACTATCAGATTTACTTTATAGGCTTTGAGGAGGGTAAGTGATTTGTTGATGGTCACCACACTGGTGGAATAAAGAATAAATGTAGGCTTTGTTTTTCTCAGTTGTATTGTCTCCTTTGTTGGGTGACCTTTGCCATGTTATTTAATCAAATCCCTCACTTTACATATAGAAAATGTAAGACTCACAGAGTGAAGTGACTTTTTCAAAATGAAGCTATGAGAGGCTAGTCAGGATTGGCATCCAGACTTTCATGGCTAAGAACTCTATAACTGTCTTTCAAACATTGGAGTTCTGCTGTCACATTGTGTCATTGGAGAAGACATTAATTTTTGTACATGGTTTCTGTGCATCTGTGTGACCCTGCTCGGACGTGCCTCTGGGCAGCAGTCAGGATATTTACTTATGTGCGAATATGAAATGTGTATAGTTCTTAAATGGAAAATATTTCATTTGGTAAAAGTGTACTAGTGAATATCTCCTATTCAGGAAGTAAATAAATGCATTTTTCATGGTTCAGATACTTTTGTAAATCCACATTTTTTTCATGACTCCTTAAGAAAGAAATATTAATTTTAATGCTGTTACTGCTTAATTAGGCTTATTAGAGTCTTGGTTGGATCATTTACTCTGTCAAGCTTTTCCATACTCAAGACAAAATATGTGTAGCTTGTAATTTATTTGAATGGCCATGTATGAATTTGGAATACCTAGGGCAATAGATCCCTTTAAATCTATTATTAATTAGTCATTTTAATTATAACTCAGAGAAGATTTGATAACACTTTACACTTTAATGGAGGAATTTTGTTGTTGATAATCCGTCATTTATCTTTGGACTTTTTAAGTTAGAATTATTATTTTTCATATCCTTACTTTATAAATTGCTGAAGTATTAATTGTATGGAGGAGAGATATTTAACTGTATTTCTGTCTACTATATTTTAGGGACCTAGAAATTACTGGCCACACAGGCCACTGGCCAATAAGCCCACAGGTCTGATCTGGCCTGTTTTATAAATAAAGTTTTATTGGAACACTGCCACATTCATTCATTTATGTGTTTCTGTGTCTGCTTTTCCATTACAGTGGCAGAGTTGAGTAGTTGTGACAAAGATCAGATAGCCCATAAACTCTAAAAGGTTTACTATTTAGCATTTCACAGAAAAAGTAAAGTGACTTATTCTATTAAATACACTATTATTTATGTTAAATGAATATATTTCCAACTGGTCAGTCAAAATTAGTTTATTTAGAGGACTACATTATCTCCATGATGTGCTCCCAGCCTCAACTGTCTTGTACCGAATTGAATGGTATGTTATGGTACCAATTCTTCTTCTAAACATTGAGCCTATTAGTTAAAAGTGGCCTATGAAAAAGGAAATTTATTTAATAATATACTAATGCAATATATGTTTATGTAGGATGGTGATATAATTTATAATTCCAACTGGGATTCTTTTGAAAGGGACCACAGATGTAAGCTGAGAGAGTTTGCTGATCTCTGGAACAGATAGCTGTCAGAAATCCAGTTAAATATGTTTCCCTTAGATAGTCATTGCTTCAGCAATTTACAAAGTGGGATATTTGATCACCAGACCTGCATGTCATATCATATCTCTCTTAGAATTATCCTAGATCCTTAGCCACTTGCGATTGCTCTAATATATTAGAATAGCAGTATTCTGAATTACTATTATTAGCAAAACCCTTCCTTGAAAATGAAGTCTTGTATAGAAACCTATTACATAAGTCTCATGTGATGGAGATGATCTGGTTGTCAAAGGGACAGCAGGCAGGAGCCATTGGTGCTCAGCTCTTCCTTCTCTTCTTAGTGGTCTCAATTCACATCTGTGAAGTCTCCAGGATTCTGAGCAGCACAGTTAAAAACCTATTGAATTATGTGAAAATAATTCAAAATAAGTATGTTCCTCTCAAATACCATTCATATCACCTAGAGCATCCAGTGGTCCCCACTAGTATAGATGCCAAGACATGGGCATCATGAGCTGCATTACAGAAAAGGTAGAGAAATGGATAAAAATACTCATCAAAAGAACAAACCGCAATCTTTTCAGTTACACTGAAAAGACAGTTGTGAAAATTCAGTACCTTTTGGGTAGAGTTATCGATGCCATAAAGATTTGGCAGGCAGGGCCACTATCTTGAATATGCCTACTCTTGGCTTCATCTTGGGCAGGCCACTTTACTCTTCGAGTCTTGTTTTTTGTGGGAGTCCTGACCCGCAGGACTCGTGCCGACCGCGATATAATGCATGTATAAATAATTCTCACACAGACACGCTGGGCTTAAGAGGCTAGACTAGGGCCACGCGACTCTTCACTTATCTCCTGGGAAAGAGCCCGAGCCTCGGGTCCAGGGGTTTTTATTGAAGATTTGGGGCACAGAGCATCAGATTGGTCTTCATTAACTTATGCATAGGTTGTATATTCAGATCTGGTGGTAGACAGGACCGGGGAGGTACACCAAACGGGAGATATGTAAATGTAAGGGCAAGGGTCTTGTGTTTATCTATAAACATTTGGTCCTGGACATGTATTAGCATAAGTCTTTGATCAAGGGAAGGGGGAAGGATCCAGCAAGGCAGTAAATTTTTAAGAAATATGTTAGCCAAATTCCCCTTCAGGAAATTCTTTTTCCACAAACATGAATTCACGTATGCCGACTTGGGCCATTTTACATGCGGAGTCTGTGCTCTTTAATCATGCATGTAAAGCCCAGGGCTACGCTTTTTCATGCGTGAAAAAGAATCTCTTCAGTTTTTCACATGTACTAAATCTTAAAATTCTTCCTGAAAGGCTCTCTTCCCAAAGGGGGAAAAGATAAACTGATTGCTTCTAAATCAATGTTTCCTGGGTTTTAGAAGTTAGGTAAAGTTTTCAGACAACTTGGGCAAACATAAGCTATGGTGTATTCCTTTTAAATAGTATGATAACTTGAGCGCACAGAGTAGACAATCATCATTAAATCATATAGATACAAATAGATAAAGATCTCAATAAATGTTTTAAACATTGTACTCTCCTAAATATGTCTTAGGAATCACATATGTGTTTGGTACATAAATTATCCTACATCTATATAAGCAGATATAAGCAGCCTAGGAACATATGGGTTACTTGGAAATTGCTCTGTATTTTTGAAGGTACATTTGATATATTTATTTATTACTCCAGTTTTATGATGGGCATGCTAACCCTCTGCCATTAAGCATTGCTGAAACCTCAGAGAAAGATTAAACAAATCTCAAGCCACTTCAAAGCCTTAAATAGCCTTCTCATTTCTGGTTCTCCTCACATGAAGTTTTCTGAATTGTATCTCCAAGACTCCGTATTTTGATACCGGTTATTTACGGGAATTAACATGGAGAGATGGAACAGCAGGTCTGTGTGGGATGGTGGCAAACTGGAGTCTAAAAATGAGTGACGTTTGTTGTAATGAGATACCTATATTTGAGACAGAGGGTGGTAGAGGCGGTGGGAGAGAGAAGAACATAATATGATCTGGTATATTTAAAGATTTTGGATAAAAAATAAATTCCTCAAATATGCTCAGGTAGAAGGTCTCCTCTTTATTTTTGTACAAATGAAATGTCTTGTCAATCCAAAAAGACACAAATAAGGCAACAAGAAACATTTTGTATTTAAAGGAAAAACCACTGTCTCTTTTACTACAGCTGTGTATTCTACTTTCAATTACAGCCAGTCACTCTGTGTCATTCTTGCTCAGAAGGATCTGGATGTGAAGGCAATGCAAGCCCAGGTGCTGTGTTTCACTTAGAAGCAAGGAAGCCCACACTGATAAATTTTACTTTGCCATAAACCTGAACATCCTGCTCTGGTATGTTTGTTAGTTATAGGCAATTTACAAGAGGAATTAAGCTCTAATCGTTGAAAAATTACAACCAAATGGCAGGTCTTTATAAATAGCATACCATGGTAACTATGCTGGGATTATCTAATTCATTAAGTGCAATATATAAAAAAAGGCAAATCCTCTCTTTAATTAGCTAATAACACTAAACTCTCAAGTGGGTGAGCAATAAACGTCCCAGGGAACCTGAAAAGGTTTGCAGAAAGAAGGGAGGTTTCAGAGTCTGCACTGGCAGCTCTCCTATATCCCTAGTCTCCACCCTGAGAAAGCAGCACTTGACAAAGATGGACTTTAATGGCAGGAGCCAGGACCCTGGTCCTAAAGCTACGTGGTCAAGGCTTCAGTGCATTCCTTGTATAACAGTAGTTACCATTTTGAAGGAGTTTGTGTGTGTGTGTGTGTGTGTGTAAGCTGCTATGCTAAATGTTTTATAAGCTTTTAATTAGTACAATTGTGAGCAATGTTCATTTCAAATATGAAGTAACCAAGGATCACAGAGGGGAAGATATTTGCTCAGAGGGCACTGCTGGTGAGTGGCAGAAATGTGGTTTTGCTCACAGGTGTCTGAGCTCTGAGCCCACACTCAGCAGTCTTGCTTTGCTGCCTCACCAGGACTGTAAAGGTACTGCTACCTCCACTTCTATTTTTTAACTGTATTTTTAAAATATACAGATATACTGAAACCACTCCCATAAATTGCAATTCAAAATGTGTGAGGTGGGACCCAGCCTTGGGCACTTTTAAAAAGCTCCAGGGTGATTTTGATGAATGGGAAAGTGACTGCCTCCCTTTGTGTGTGGTTCATCACAGTTCACACCATGCTGTCCTCATTCACCGTCCTATTCATCCCCATGGCAACACAGAGCTGTGGGTCAGCCTGATCTCCTTACTTTGTGGATGGGAAGGCGATGCCACAGAGAAGTGAGTGGGCTGGACAGGGCTGGAACTGGAATTCAGGTTTTCTAGAGTCATCTTGAGTGTGCTTTTTGTCACAAAATACAGCCTCTCTTTTCCTAACTAAATGTGAACTCAGGCCAAAGTGAATAAAGACTTGTAAGAAGTAGCCCGTGTTAGGAGTGTAGATCAGCCCAGCCAGGATATTTGACTCTACTTTATATAACTAGCATTAGAAAACTGGATAACAGGCATCAATAAATAATGAATCATAAGCATCCACTTCTCTCCTTTTCTTGTCAATAAAATGGGGATAATGGTGTACCTGATGGGGTAGTGAGATGCAAATGAAACACCTTGGAAAGTTTTGAAAACTGTGAAGTGCTTTGTAAATATAAGACACAATAGACAGATCTTTTAATAGCAAAATGTGTTAGAAAGGAATAATGGTTGACATAAATCCAGTCTCCTCTGACGCCATCAGAGGGCTAACAAATTCAAACAGGAAACTCACTTTTTGACTTTCCTAGATTAAGTAGAAGATGGTGGTGGTCGTTAAACTATTGCGGCAGAGCTGTAGGAGGACCCAGGTGTCAGCAAAATGGGTCTCACTTCGTTCCCTGAAGTGGGGTTTCTGTATTTCTTAACTCACTTCTAAAATTGCATGGCAGCTGCTCCAACACAGGGTGTCATCATGGGAAGGCACAAAAGTAAGAGGGAAAGAGATAAGAGAGAGAGTATCTTGTTTCCCGAAAACCCAGTTACCAATGATGTCAATGGGCCTATTGAGAGTCACCGTCATCTCCTGTAATCTGGTCCTTATTTCTGGCTTTGATAATCATCTATGTCTTGATGACCTCCACATTCCAGCTCCCAGCCAGTTATGTCTTCTGAGCTCTAGAGGCCTGTATATTGAAGGTCTTACTGGAATATCTGCGTGGCTGCTCCACAGACACCTTAATATCGACATGTATAAAACTTAATCTAACATCCTTCTTCTAAATAGGCTTCTACTCCTTTAGTTCCCATCTCAGACAAAGTGCTACCACATATCCAGTTTCTCAAGACAGAAAGCTGAAAGCTGGGTATGATGCTGGCTGCTCTCCGTCCGTCTGCCCTGAGCCAAATTCTGTGCACCGTGCCTTCTCAATGGCTCCCTGCTCTTCACAATTTCTCATCATGTTCATTCTTTCTTATTTAGGCCACTTTCATATCCGTTTTCTGTAAAAGCCTTGTAGCACATCGTTCTGACTGCAATTTCATCTAGTTCCTGTCAATAATCAACAATTGTACCCAAATCCACATTTTAAAAAACAAAATCTATTTTTTTTAGAATTCTTTAATGGTTTTGTATTTCCCTCAGGTGGAGTCCATATTTCTTAAAAAGACTTGCCAAGACATTTTTAATATGCCTCCTATTGATTTATCCTATTTCTTCGCACACACCCTGTCCTATTTCTTCGAATACTCAATACTCAAATTCTATTGAACTACTTTCCGTTTTGTGAATCATTCTACCTTTTCATGTCCAGGCTTCTTTCTCTGCCAGGGACTGATCTCTCGGAGCGCTCCTGAATTGGCTTCGCTTGGTCCACTTGGACACTCTCTCTGATATACTCATACTTCTTTTTTAACTTTCCTGACTCCCTTTTATTCTGCATTAAATAGCAGCCTTAGCAACTTCATAGAAGCTCTCAGAAGAGAAGAAGCTCGCAGAAACTCCAGAATGGGTTATATGTGCTTGGTAACTTATTTCCTCTCTTCTCTATCAGAATGTTTTCTGAAGGCAGAGCATTTCTTTTGTGTGATGTGTGTTGCTTACCATAGTACCCGGCACAAGGTAGACTCTCTGAAACTACTTGTGTTGAATGAATATATACATGGCAGCTGCCTAGAAGGAAGTGGAAGGTTTCTGCCAGATTATTTTATTTTTAATTAAATTTACTGGTGAATTATTTTAATTAAATTTTAGGCACAAATGTCAGGCATTTAGAATGGAAATAAAATTCAAAGTCAATGAAGTGACTTTATTATGGGAAACTTATAAGCTAAAAATCCTTTGGAGCCAGATTTAATAAATTATTTGGGGTTGTTTGCACATCTTCTGCCAGTTCGGGGAATAAGTTAAAAAATTCTTCCATCCTTACAATAGGTCTCTTCAATTTATACCAGAATGTTCTGTTCTTAGTGAAGTTACAGAAATAAAATGTAGAAATGATCTAAATCCTGGATCTGGGGGTTGGGACATTTTTGTGTATGATTAATTATCCATGAAATAATAAAGTCTCATGTTAATTCCATTTTTAAGTACAGCATATTGTATACATTTTGACCCAGGAGAAAGAAAGGGAATTTGGATTGAGACCAAGCTGATTTTGATCTCCTGCTTCAGCATATACTAGATATGAGATCTTCAGCAAAGTATTTATTTTTTTTAGCAACTTAGTTCTTTCATTAACAAATTGTAAAAAGAGCAATCTATATACATCACAGAGTTAGGTGAGTACTACATGGATTATGTAACAGTAGACTATGGACAAATATGTTTCTTTTTGTTGAAGATGATATTTATTTTTAACACTGTGAAAAGAATAGTTGCGCTTTCGTGAGTATACCATATCCCTGGGCCAGCAATTCTTCATACAGGAACCATACCAAAATACTAATAAAAGTATTCAATATATATGTAAAAATATTACTCTTCAAGCATTATTTTAAATTCCTTTTCTATGGTCAATAAACATTTTAATGAAGTATAACTAGGCACACAAAATAATGCAACTAATAAATGTTTAGCTAGCTGAATTATTACAAAGTGAACACCATTAATCACCATACAGATAATTTTTGCCTACTTCTGAACTTTACACGGGAAACATGCAAGCTGCATTCCTTTGTATCTGGCTTCTTTCACTCAGCATTGTGCTTGAGATTTGTGAGGCAAGTGTTTGTGTTGTGTGTTGAGATGCTGCTGTGTTGTATGTAGCAATACTTTATTTAATCTCTAGTTGTAGATGATTCCACTGCAGGAGTGGAGAACATAATTATTTATTCAGTATACTACTGAACGGCATTTTTTCTACCTTTTGGCTATTATGAATAATAACTAATGCTGTTATGGCTGTTACTATGCATGTCTTTTGATTTGTGTACTATGTATTTCTTTAAAAAATATATTCAAGTGGAATTGCATGGTTGGGTCATGTACATGTCTGACTTAAGTGCTGCAGTTTTTATATCATTAAGCATTCCTCTTAGCAGTATCATATTATGTCTTTTCTAGTTACAGCGTTTAAGTGGGTAGTGATATCTCATGATAATTTTTATATTGCATTTCCATAATGACTGATAAGGTTGAGCACACTTTTGCATTTTAACAGTCTTTTGAATTATTTTATCTTGTAACAAAACTGAGAAGAGTCTCTGCTGATTTTTTTCCCTATTGGATTACTATTTTTCTTTTTCTTGTTAACTTGAATTCTTCATAAATTATGATTTGAGTCCTCTGTCAGCTCTGTTTATTGCAAAGATCTTCTTCCACTTGTTCTGCTCCTGGACCTTCTTAATGAGCTCGTAGTTTGTATATTCCTGTTGGCCAATTTTTTCCTTGTGGTTAATACTACTTGACACATCTTTGCTTATCCAAAATTTATGAATACATTTTTCTGTTATTTTCCAGAAACTCATTCTTTTACTTTTAAAATTTTATCTCAATTAGTCTGAAATTGATTTGTATGTGTATGGTCTGAGACAGAGGTCAAGTTTTTTTCTTTTTCTCTTCTCAGTAGCCAAAAAGCCAATAGATGCAGCACAATTTAATAAAAAGATTGTTCTATTTTCACTGTCTGCACTGTCACTTTTGTTATAAATCAAGTGACCAGATATGAACAATCTACTTTGTATCTCACACTATTCTTCTATTTTAGTCTATTTGTCTGTCTTTACCACTTAACTTCATAGTGCCTGGCATTCAACATATATATCGAGTTGGACATATATAGTGAATGTGTGTTGAATGAATAAATGTCAGGTAAGTAGCGCATTGTTGGCTGAAAGACATGGAATGTTTTCCTAGGTTAATACAAATTAGCAAGCATTCGATGAACAAATATCAGGCATTTAGAGTGTAGAAAAATGCAGAACAACAAGGTGAGTTTATTATTAGAATAAATAACTGTATGATGTCTTATTATCTGGTGATTTAAGTTCTCCAACCCTGGTCTTCAAGGATTGTCATGGCAACACTGGGTCTTTTGTATCTCCACACAAATTTTAAATCAACTTTTCAATTTCAACAAAAAAATGCTATAATTTTTTTAACTTAAGATCACAGGGTATCTACAGATTAATTTAGAGAAATAGATATATTTATAATATAGAGTCTTCTGATTTGTAATATTTTTATTTGAATGCTTTCATTTGTTTAGGTGTCCTTTAATTTCTTTCAATAATGAGTTGAAATTTTATGTGTAGACATCATATATTTAATATCAGCATCATCTTTTGTTGTTATTTTAATCCTTTGAGATTTTTGAGACTTGATTCAAGACCCAGCATATAGTCAATTTTAGTCAATGTTTTATATACACTTGAAAAGAAGGTGTGTTATATCATTTTTTGTGTTAAATATTTTAGATACATCAATTAGATCAATTTTGTTAATGATGAGGCTCAAGTTTTCTATACATTTACTGAGGTTTCCAGCATTTTTCTATTAGTTTTTGAGAAAGGTGTGTCAATATCCCTTACCATGATTATGGAATTATTGACTTCTCCTTTAATTCTATTTTTATTTTATAGCTATATTTTTAGTGCCCACAAATTTATCATTGTTATATATCTTCTTGGAAGATTAACCTTTTAGTCTTCATGAAGTGGCTCTTTTTATTTTCATGAAAAGTTATTAATTAAGCATTTTTGTTTGATTTTTGTATAGATACATGAATTTCGTCTTGGTTGGTATTTGATACCTACCTTTTTCTCTGATATATTTGTGTATTTAAAGTTTCTATCTTGTAAGCAGTGTGGTACACAGGATTCTAAGATGATCTTTAGTGACCTGACTCTCACCTTGTACAATCTCCTCTTGTCAAGTGAGAGTGAAAGCTTTAATATAATGATATATCACTCTCCTAATTATGTCATGAAATATGGCAAAGGGATTTTGCAAATTAAGAGATCTATCAGCTGACTTTGGGAATAACCAAAAGTCAGGTGGGCCTCATCTATGACATGACCTCTTTAAAAGCAAAGAGCTCTGAGTAGCAGAGGGGACAACAGGGACAATCAAAGCATGAGAAGGGTCAGAGCAAAAGAGATTCCTTTAGTGGCTCTGAAGACAGAAAGGACCACAGAAAGGATTTGAGAGCATTTTCTAGGAGCTGAGAGCAAACCCCAGGTGACATCCAGTAATAAATAGGGATTTCAGTTCTGCAGTGGCAGGACATGCATTCCTACCAACGATGTACATGAGCTTGTAAGCAGAGGGTTTCCCAGATCCCACAGGTAAGAATGCAGGTTGTGAGACCTTAAGCAGAATCCTGTCTAACATGCATGGATATCTGGCATGAAGGATCATGAGCTAATAAATGGGTCTTATTTTAACCCATATTGAGGTCTGTCCAGAGAAAGTTCAGCCATTGTTAATATAATGAGAATTGTTTGAGTGACATTGATGTAAAGTAGCAGCCATGAAAAGTTGTCTGGAACATGCATGTGTGAACAATGACAATTTCACGGTACTAGTTAGTGAGGGCGAGCACATTGAAAATGACTGAGCAAGTAGAGCAATGAAGTTGCATAACATTTTGCGTTAAGCTTGAACATTCCTCTGTGGAAACTATTTGGGTGATTTAGAAGGCCGTAGCTATGGGCAACTGGTGATCGGCTGCTTCAACACAACAAGGCGCCCGCTCACCCCTCACATCTCACGCAGAGTTTTTTTTTTTTTTAAAGATTTTATTTATTTATTTTAGAGAGAGGGGAAGGGAAGGAGACAGAGAGAGAGAGAAACAGCAATGTATGGTTACCTCTCACATGGCCCTCACTGGGGACCCAGCCCGCAACCCAGGCATGTGCCCTGATGGGGAATCGAACCAGGACCCTCTGGTTCCCAGCCCGCGCTCAATCCACTGAGCTACACCAGCCAGGCTCACGCAGAGTTTTTTGGTGAAACATCAAATCACCCAGGTGACTCAGCTCAGATTTGGAGTCCTGTGACTTCTGGTCTTTCTCCAAACTAAAATCACCTTTGAAAGGGAAGAGATTGATGGGATTCAGGAAAATACAATGGGGCAACTGATGGCTATTGGGAGAACTGTGTGAGGTCCCAAGGCCGCCTACTTTGAAGGGGACTGAGGTGTCATTGTCCTATGAATAATGTTTATTGTATCTTGTATCTTCTTCAGTAAATGTCTCTATTTTTCATATTTATATATATGTATATATGTAAAACATATAATATATACTATATATCTTCTGCAAGATAATTCCTTTTGTCCTGCCTAAATTGGTATTTAATGTAATTTTTATATACTTTGAGTCTAATTCTGCTGTTTCTAATTTATTTTTAATTTTCTCACATGTTCTAGGCTTTTCCTTCTTACCTTTCTGGCCAACTTCTACAGTAAAGAATTGTTTTTTTTGTTTGTTTTTTTTTACTCCAGTTTCTCTTCTCTCAACTTGCTAAATGCGCAATCTTTTGCTCTTTTTCAGAAGTTTCAGAGTAGATTATAGTATGTACTCTTATTAGCATTTAAAATAAAGTATACCACTTTTTACAGAGTATAAAAATGTAAGACACTTCAATTTCATTTATTAAGATGTAATTCAATTAGATATTGCCAAAAATATTTCTTTTCTTGCATCTATTTTGTGCAATTTTCCTTTTGCCTAAAAACAGCCTCTTGTTTTTAGTGTTTCTTTTAGTAAATAACTACTGATGGTTAATTCTCCAAGTTTTTGTTTGAATGAAATGTTTTTCTTTTTTAACTTTAAATAATATTTTTATTTTTCAATTACTGTTGACTACAGTATTATATTAATTTCAGATGAACAGTCCAGTACTTAGAAATTATATAACTTGAATCCTTGTGACTGTTCTGTATCAATTTGTAATTCTCATTCCCTTCACCTTTTCCACCCATCTTTTACTACCTCTTCCTGTCTGACAAATGTCAGAATGTTCTCTGTATCTATGAGTCTGTTTCTATTCTGCCTGTTCATTTATTTTGTTTTTTAGATTCCACATACAGGTAAAATCATATGTCATTTGTCTTTCTATGACTTATTCCACTTAGAATATTACTCTTTAGGTCCATCCATGTTGTTGCAGATGGCAGATTTTATTCTTTTATATGGCTGAGTCATATCCCATTGTATATGTGCCACACTTCTTTTCCATTCATCTATTGATGAACACTGATCTTGGCCATTATAATTAATGCAGCAATGAAAACATGGATGTGTATGTCTTTTCAATTTCGTGTTTTGGATTTCTTCAGTTAACTACCCAGAGATGGAATTGCTGCCATTTCTGTCTGTTGTTATATAACCTTTGTTTTAAAGTCTATTTTGTCTGCCCTGGCTGGTGAAGCTCAGTGGATTGAGCATGGGCTGTGAACCAAAGGGTCGCCGGTTTGATTCCCAGTCAGGGCACATGCCTGGGTTGCAGGCCAGGTCCCCAGGGGGGCCACGTGAAATGCAACCACACATTGATGTTTCTCCCCATCTCTTCCTCCCTCCATTCCCTTCTGTCTAAAAATAAATAAATAAAATCCTTAAAAATAAATAAAGTCTATTTTGTCTGGTATAAATATTGTTACCCAGCTTTTTGTTTGTTTCCATTTTCATGAAATATCTTTTTTCATTCCTTTACTATAAGTCTGTGTGTATCTTTCGATCTGAAGTGAGTCCCTTGTAGAAAGCATGTGTAAGGGTTTTGTTTTGGTATCCATTCAACTCCATAGGTCTTCCATTTCATCCATTTGCATTTAAAGTACTTTTTTATATATCTATATATATTCATTTTATTATTTATATTTGTTATCTCTTTCTTCCTCTTCTTAAAGAAGAATCTAACATTTCTTTTAATACTGGTTTGATGCTGATAAACTCCTTTAACTTTTTCTTGTCCTTGGTAAGAAAGATAAAGAGCTTGGAAGCTCTTTATCTGTCCTTGGATTCTAAATGATAGCTTTGCTAGGTAGAGTAATCTTGGTTATATGTCCTTGCTTTTCATCACTTAAATATTTCTTGCTAATCTCTCTTGGTCTGCAAAATTCCTTTTGAGAAATCAGCTGAAAGTCTTATGGGAACTTTCTTGTACATAAATAACTGCTTTTCTCTTGCTGCTTTTAAGATTCTCTCTTTGTCTTTAACCTTTGTCATTTTAATTATAATGTGTCTTGGTGTAAGCCTCTTAGGGTTCACTTTATTTGGGACTCTCTGTGCTTCTTAGTCTCGTATGTCTATTTCCTTCACCAGGTTAGGAACTTTTCTGTCATTATTATTTCAAATTGGTTTTCATTTCTTTGCTCTCTGTTTTCTCTTTCTGGTACCCCCCTGATATTTATTTTGGTATGCTTGAAGTTGTCCCAGATGGCTCTCTGTAGCCTCATTTTTGAGGAATCTTTTTTCTTTTTGCTGTTCTGATTGGGTGTTTTCTGCCTTCTAATCTTTCATATCTCTGATTTGATCCTCTGTTTTATCTACTCCACTATTGATTCCCTGTAATGGATTCTTCATTTCAGTTAATGTATTCTTCATTTCTGACTGTTTTTTTAATGTTTTTTTTTCTGTCTTCTTTTACACTGTTGAAGTTCCCACCTAGTTCATTGAGTATCCTTATTACCATTGTTTTGAATTCTGTCTTGTAGATTGCTTGTCCCTACAAGCACTTTTGTTTAGTTTTTTTTTTAAATAAATTTTATTTATTCATTTTTAGATAGAGGGGAAGGGAAGGAGAAAGAAAGGGAGAAAAAGATCAATGTGTGGTTGCCCCCTACTTGGGACCTGGCCCACAATGAACCAGTGATCCTTTGGTTCGCAGGCCAGCACTCAATCCACTGAGCCACACCAGCCAGTACTATTTAGTTCTTTTTCTGGAGTTTTGTTCTGTTCTTTCATTCAGAATATGTATGTTTGTCTCCTCATTTTGGCAGCCTCCCTGTGTTTGTTTCTATGTGTTAGGTAGAGCTGCTATGACTCCCTGGCTTGGTAGAATGGCCTTATGTAGTAGGTGTCCTATAGGGTCCAGTGGCACAGCCTGTCCAATAACCAAAGCTGGGCATTCCATGTGTGCCCCCATATAGGCTGGGTAAACCTTTTGGTTGTAGTTGAGCCTTGATTGCTGTTGGCACTTCAATGGGAGGGATTTACCCCCAGGCCAACTGGCTTCCAGGACCAGCTGTAACCATGAAGGAAAAAGATGTGAAGGGGCCAACCACATGGAGCAGATCTTACTTCAGCAGGGCTCTGGTGCCTGCTCCATCTGCCTCTTGAGTGTGTCATTTGTGGAGCTAGTTGGGTGATACTTGGATGTGCTTTGGGGCCTCCTGGGGAGTCCAGGACAATGTCAGCTGTTCTTGTGCCCCACTCTTGGCTACCAGGCATGAATTACAAAGTGATCTGTAGATGGCTGCTACTTGTGCTGAGCTTAGAGGTGCCTAGGAAAGGCCAGCCTGTGAACCATAGTGGCTGCCATTAGTGTCAGGCCTGGCACCACTCAGTGAGAGGTACAGGGCTTGCCAAAGCTGAATGCTGTTTGTTTGAGAGATTCTAGGAAAGTCTGTAGCATGACCCAAGACAGGTAATTTGTATGGAAAATCCCCTGAAAAGGCCTTGGGTGAGCCTGCAAGTTGGGTGGGGTTGGGTCTCAGGGAATCACCAGGGTGGAGCAAACAGTTTGAGCCAGGTTGATGGAGACTCAGTTATGGTGCCCATCTGTCAACTCTGTGGGCGTAGGGCTCAGCAAAGGATTAATGGTCTCTGCCAGTGCCTCTGTCTGGGAGAATGCTCTCCTTCCAGATGCCAGACAATTTTGCTACTCCTCATATATCCCTGGCACCTTTAAAGCTGCTGTCCCAGTGCTGGAGCTCAGAGATAGTGAATTTGAATACCTATGTGTGGGGGCCCTTTAAGAGAAACATCTGGGATGCCAACAATAATTCTTCTAACTCAGCTACAGTCCTTGCTGTTTTTTATAGCCAGAAGTTATGGGGGTTTCTCTTCCTGGCCCTGAATCCTAAGGATGAGGTGAGTGGTGTGTGACTGGGACAAACTTTAATAATTCAATAATTTTAGAGAAAATACACTTTTATGATAATTTAAAAATACAAGCAATGGGTAATAAATATATTGTATACACACTCAATTTATATAGGCAAACCCCTAAAATAATATCTTATAAAGTTACTTATTTGTATTGAAATCTAATTTAATAAAAATAAATAAATATATTTGATATCCTCAAACATTCTGAGTTGTAAAATTCCTTTATGGCTATTATAAGATAACATTTTTAGTTATTTACCTATTCATATTCAGTGCTTAGAGAATAAAATATTTTTCTTGTGAAGAAATCAATATCCTAAGTTTTTGCAAAAGGTTTTACATTATATACATGTACTTACAATCCTGCAAATAAAGAAAACATAAAATGAACACAATGAGTTGACTGGTCAAAACTATGCTTTGATTGTTTCCTCTTCATCCTCTTAGTGAGGAGAGGATTCCTGCCTTAAAGTTAGAGGGTAACCAAACACATGACGCCCAGCACTGAAAAGATAAGATTGGTGGCAGTTTATTAGTCACATGTTCTCACAGCCCAGGTCACATCCCATTGAAGGCCACATGGGAGCTGCCCTCTGGAACAGAGTAACAAGCAGGAGCTGTGGGAACATGATTTTTCATACCAGCAAGTGAGGTGACTCCTGCTTCCTGTGGGAAGATGTGTTTGGCTTCATTGAATAATTCAGCAGCCTTGCAGGACACTGAAGTCTGCTATTCAGCAATAGGCAGGCACCATGCGTTTTCTGTATTATAAGAAAGGAGGTTTAGCTGGAGTCCTTCGGACTGAGCAATCAATGGAAGAGGGGAGCTTGTGGCTTTCTAAGTTACAAATGTCAAGGTGGTAGATAATACAGTCA
This sequence comes from Micronycteris hirsuta, assembly GCA_004026765.1. NCBI lineage: Eukaryota > Metazoa > Chordata > Mammalia > Chiroptera > Phyllostomidae > Micronycteris > Micronycteris hirsuta. The sequence continues at coordinate 30,619 of PVJI01013696.1, forward strand.
TCCCCCTTATCCATGATTTCACTTTTTGTACTTTCAGTTTTCCAAAGTCAATCATAGTCTGAATATATTAAATGGAAAATTCCAGAAATAAACAGAATATAAATTTTATTTTTAATTGTTTTTATTTATTTATTTTTCATAAATTACGTTATTGTTGTTCAATTACAGTTGTCTGCATTTTCTCTTCACCACTCCCCACCAACCCAGCCAAACCCACCTCCCTTCCTTGCTTCCACCCTCCCCCTTGGTTTTGTCCACATGTCCTTTATAGTAGTTCCAGAAAACCCTTCTCCCCACAGTTCCCTCCTCTCTCCCCCTAGCTATTGTTAGATTGTTCTTAATGTCTCTGGTTATATTTTGTTTGCTTAATTGTTTTTATTTTTAATATATTTGATTGACTATGCTCTTACAGTCATCTCATTTTCCCCACTTTATTCTCCTCTGCCTTGTAAACCTCTTCCCATCTACATTCCCCCCCACTTGACCCTTAGTTCAAGTCCATGGGTTGTACATATAAGTTCTTTGGCTTCTACATTTCCTGTACTATTCTTAAACTCCTCCTATCTATTTTCTACCTACCATTTATGCTACTTATTCCCTGTACCTTTTCATGACTCCCCCGTTCCTCTTCCCCACTGATAACCCTCCATGTGATCTCCATTTCTGTGATTCTGTTCCTTTTCTAGTTGTTTGCTTAGTTCATTCTTGTTTTTTTTTTTTAATATTTATTTATTTTTAGAGAGAGGGGAAGGGAAGGAGAAAGAGAAGGAGAGAAACATCAATATATGGTTGCATCTCCCATGCCCCCTAGTGGGAGCCAGACATGGCCAGCAACCCAGGCATGTGCCCTGACTGGGAATCCAACAGGCGACCCTTTGGTTTGCAGGCCGGCACTCAATCCACTGAGCCATGCCAGCTGGACCTTGTTTTTGTTTTTTTTTTTAGGTTTGATTATTGATAGTTGTGAGTTTGTTTCATTTTACTGTTCATATTTTTGATCTTCTTTTTCTTAGATAAGTCCCTTCAACATTTCATATAATAAGGGCTTGGTGATGATGAACTCCTTTAACTTGACCTTATCTAGGAAGCATGTTATCAGCCCTTCCATTTTAAGTGATAGCTTTGCTGGAGAGAGTAATCTTGGATGTAGGTCCTTACCTTTCATGACTTAGAATACTTCCTTCCAGTCCCTTCTTGCCTGCAAGGTTTCTTTTGAAAATCAGCTGATAGTTTTAGGGAAACTCCTTTGTAGGTAACTGTCTCTTTTTCTCTTGCTGCTTTTAAGATTCTCTCCTTATATTTAATCTTGGGTAATGTAATTATGATGTGCCTTGTTGTGTGCTTCCTTGGGTCCAACTACTTTGGACTCTCTGAGCTTCCTGAACTTCTTGGATGTCTATTTCCTTTGCCAGATTAGGAAAGTTCTCCTTCATTATTTTTTCAAGTTTTCAATTTGTTGTTCTTCCTCTTCTCTTTCTGGCACCCCTATGATTTGTATGTTGGAATATTTAAAGTTGTCCTGAAGGTTCCTAAACCTCTCCTCATTTTTTTTGAATTCTTCTTTTTTCATTCTGTTCTAGTCGAATGTTTATTTCTTCTTTCTACTCCAAATCATTGATCTGAGTCCTAGTTTCATTCCTTTCACTGTTGTTCCCTGTATATTTTTCTTTATTTCACTTTGCATAGCCTTCATTTTTCCCTTTATTTTGCAACCATACTCAACCATTTCTGTGAGCATCCTGATTACCAGTGTTTTGAACTTTGCATCTGATATATTGGCTATCTCTTCATCACTTTGCTCTATTTTTGGAGTTTTGATCTGTTCTTTCATTTGGATCATATTTTTTTGTTTTGGTGCACCTGTTACATTTTAAGGGGTGGAGCCTGAGGTATTCTCCAGGGCGGGGCAACCCGGGTCATTGCATTGTGGCACTGTATGTAGGGGAGGGGTCAGAGAGGGAACAATGCTGCTTGCTGGGCTCTCAGTAGGCTTTTAGTCACTTCCCCCAATACCCACAAGCAAATTGGGACCTTCTGGTACTAATTCCCAGGTGGGTGGGCTTGTGTACATGCTAGGGCCCTGTGAGTCTCTCCAAGTAACTCTCCTGTGAGGCTGGGGGTTTCTGTTGCCATCACATCCACCACAGATTTTTACAATCAGAGATTTTGAGGTTGTATTTCCCTGCACTGGAACCCTGAGTTGCGAGGTCTGTCTGGCTCCCCAGTTGTTCTTCCTGGTCTATCTGCATGGAAATTTGGGACCACCTGGTCCTCCAACCACTGGCTTGCCATGAGTCCTCTCCTCATTTTTTTTGAATTCTTCTTTTTTCATTCTGTTCTAGTCGAATGTTTATTTCTTCTTTCTACTCCAAATCATTGATCTGAGTCCTAGTTTCATTCCTTTCACTGTTGTTCCCTGTATATTTTTCTTTATTTCACTTTGCATAGCCTTCATTTTTCCCTTTATTTTGCAACCATACTCAACCATTTCTGTGAGCATCCTGATTACCAGTGTTTTGAACTTTGCATCTGATATATTGGCTATCTCTTCATCACTTTGCTCTATTTTTGGAGTTTTGACTCTGCTGCCTGACTCTGCTCCTAACAGTCTGAATGAATGCTTCTTCTTTAAATTTTTGGTTGTCAAACTTTCATACAGTTTAATTTTTCTGGCTGTTCTGGTTAATTTTTGTTTTTAAATTTGTTGTTGTCCTTCTTTTGGTTGTGTGAGGAGGCAAAGTGTATCTACCTATGCCTTCATCTTGGCCAAAGTCTGTAAATTCTCTACTTTTTAGAAAAATAGAACTCAATATTTTGATTCCACCTGTCACATGAGCTCTCAAAAGCTCTCACCTTCTCACCTGCTGTTTTCTGCTTGGCTTCTCAGTCTTTTAATTACTCTTCTTTTTGAATCAGTTATTCTGAAGAGCGAAGTAATGTCAGGCTATCTTGCTGGTCTTGCTTTACCTCAGTAACTAGGCCCGTGGAAGTCCTCAGTGCCTCTGAATCTTCCTGATGCCATCAGACATCTTTCTCTCTTTTAGACCTAGCTTTAGATTTAGTTATGTATTATCGATAGATATCTACCGATCAATCAAATGATTGATCTGTAAAACTACAGGTTTTCTTTTTTTTTGACCACTTTTTTAAATTTAATTATTGTTTAAGTACAGTTGTCTTCTGTTTCTCCCCACCACTCCCCCCAACCCCAGCCATCCCCACTCCCCACCATTGATCCTATTCCTCTTTGGTTTTTGTCCATGTATCCTTTGTACATGTTCCTGAAAATCCTTCCTCTTTCCCCCCATTATCCCATCCCACCCCCCTCTGGTTACTGTTAGTTTGTTCTTAATTTCAGTGTCTCTGGTTATATTTTGCTTGCTTGTTTGTTTTCTTCAGTGAAAGGATAGCCTGTTGGACAGTAAAAAATGGACAGTTTTTACTTTTTTCTGTATTCCTGAGAAGCGTTTGAATTTTGATGTATTTACATGACTTTGGGTTATGGTTTTTAAAAATAAAATGTTTTAAAGAGCTTACATAAAAACACTTGTCTTTGACCTGTCAATTTTTGTCACGTCTGCCTTAAAGAGATAACTACATATTAAACATGCTTTACCTCTGCGTGTCACTTGATGCACCTAGAAGCTTTTCTTCTTTTGATTACCAAAGAGTCACCAACATCCAATGGGTCCTTTTACTGACTAAACAGTATTAATATCTGTAATCTAGTATATTTATCCAGGTTTGATAAATGGTATTGGTGTCTCTCAACCAAGCCAATCCTGACTATGCTCTATTAAATACAGTGACCTTCTTATAAGTACCAGTGCTGAAAATAGTCAGGTGCATAGGGAATGGGCCACCTGGGCAGCTTCAGCTTTAGTTGTGCACTGCTGGGATATTGTCTCAATTTAACTCCAAATTCCTCTTAGTAACCTTGGACCAGTTACACAGATTCAACTGCCCTAGGCTACCATGCCACAGGCTAATAGGGAGCCAATGGGAGGAATCCCATGGATGTAAATATGGACTCAACTTGTTATCAGAATTCATAACTCCATTTTTATCATAGCTCCAGCTACTTTCTGCACCAAGAACATAAATTATTTTTTAAAGTTCAAAAGGCAGAACAGTATTGTTACAAATGATAAAGATCATTCATTGTATTTTATATTATAGTAGAAAAGGACGCTTTCTATTTATGCTTCCTGGAAAATTAGTTCAAAGTATAGTTCAGTATATGCAATCCTAAAGACACCACAGTGCCTTTTCTGTACTATAAAACATATTGTGTAAATTGTTTAATAATAAGTTTTCTTAGTGAGTTTTATAATCAATAATATGACAACTTAGCAAATATAAATGTATAGTATTAAAAAATATACCATGTCTTTTGTTTAAGCACAAAGTTCTTATATGACTTGGGGATTGAATTTGGCTGGTGTTATTTTTTCTCTCACTTAAAAGAAGTCCAGAGTTAATCAGGCCAGGGCTGGTGCAGCCACTCCACAGTCACCAGGGAGCCAGGCACCTCCTAGCCTCCTACTCTGCTCCCTTAGTCTATAATCTTAATCCTCTTGTCACAAGATGAAATCTGTACATATTTCAGGAGGATGAAGGGAAGAGTGAAGGGTAAAGCCAAAAGGGGAAAGGTCAACTAAGTTTGTCTGTTCCGAAGGCTTTTCTGTTAACTAGTCAACATTTTCTGATTCTTTCTCAATGACAAGGACTGTGCCATTAGACACATGTGCAGGAGAGGCTGGGGCATAGGGCTTTTAGCTTGGTACTTTTTCAGCATCACCAAAAATGGGACTGCGTTTTCTTTTTAGTAGAGAATTAGGAAAAATTGATACTTTCTTAGTAGGGAAGAAGGAAAAATGGATATTGTCTAGATAACCAGCAGTCTCTGTCATGTTTTTTTTATGTTCATAAGACAATGCTTAGTGCCAGAAATGAATTCAGTCTAGGGAAGAGTAGGTATTTGAGCAGTTGATCAGAGTTCATCGTAATAACTTCAACTGACGTTTTATGTCTCATCTCTTGGAAATGTTTTCATATGATTCCATTTGAATTCTATTAAAACGTGAGTCTGGTAGGAAAGATATCATAATCTAGTTAGGCTTCTCAGGAAAATGAAGACCAGAAAGATTAAATCACTTGACCAGGAACTTACAGGAAATCAGTGAATAGAATGATGAAATTCAATTCTTGTTATTCTGGTCCACACTCATTTTAATTAAGAGTATCTTAATTTTTGGTGTCATTCTTAAGCCTTTTCTTAGAGAATATTTTATTCAGCATACTTCCACGGATGAACCAACTCCCACGGGGAGAAAAATGACACATTCTTATGTTCCAGAAGTGTGAAGTTTGGATCAATTTTATGCCCTTTCAAACCTTTCTGGATGACACCTGTTCCCTAAAGAATGTCCCATTTGCCATGCTCTTATGCAGCTAAACACAATGTGGAACTATAAATAATGTGAAAGCACTACTCTTCCTAAATAATCAGTTTTCCAGCTGGGAGCAGATGGCTGATATTTCACACCATCACGGGCCACTCCTTGACAGCTGTGCCATTAGACTATGGCGAGATAACCATAGCTGCCATTTGGATAATCTTAGAAATGTATAGTAAACAGGCTGCTTAATGTTGACAAACAGTTATTTACCTCTTTCCCATATACATAAATAGGGTTGTTTGCTTGTAGTAGTCCCAAATAGGAAGTAGTAACATTTCTAATGTTAGACCTGCTCGTTTAAATTTTCAAGATCTTCCCTTGCCAAAATCTCCTCTTTGTGTGTGTGTGTATGTGTGTATGTCTGTGTGTGTATCCAATCTGCCACAGTTTCATAGTAGAAAGTTATAAACAGATCCTAACACTTCTCTTTCCAAAACCTTATCCTAGAATTTTAGGCAGAGCTGAAGCATAGTCATATCATGCTATTCAGATGAGAGTAATCATATTTTTACAATCTTCCAGGTAAAGGGTATTTACAGCTTCTCAAATGAGTTATTTTTAACGTGGAATACATCTTTTCTTGAGGAGAGCATTATGTAACTAAATCAAAATATCCTTACTTACATTCCAAATATTTGTGTATGCATGCACGTCTGCTCATATGATTGTGTGAGCTGGTACCTAATCAAGTTTGGTAAGTAATTCTCCATAAAGATGATCAACTTTTACCCTTGAAGTGACTGAGGTTTTAGACATGTTTGTCCGTGATTAAACAAGATGGGAAAATTATGCAGAGGTAACATGCTAGCTTAAAGTCAGTGGTTTTTCTGACACCGTGTACTCCTTGAGAATCAGCTGACATTCAGGTCTGCATCACAGGTCTACACATCTGGACTTGGCTGTTAGAGTAGCCATTGTCTGGGGCTATTGCAGAATGAAAAAGCAAGGGAAGGAAGTTCATACAAAAGTTTCTGATTGATAGTGCAACACTTAAGTTTTGCTTGTATTTTATTAACCAAAGAAACTCACATGTCTGTGCTTGAGCTCCACAGGACAGAGAAGCGTAAACCTCCAGAGAGAACCAGGTGTTGGGGATGCTTGTATGCTTACTTCAGCCCATGTCTCGTATTAGCCAAAATTTTGTTCATTCTCCTTTGTACACAAAAAATACATCATCCCTTCTACAAGGAATGGAATCCCTTCTCTAAGGCTTTAGCCACAGAAGCAAGATCCAAGTCCAGGTTCTTTATGTGAAACCCAACACTCTTCTCGTCTGATCTGGAGGCAACTCCTTTTGTTCCAGGGACCTGTGCATTAGACAATCAAGTTTTCTTGCCCTTCACAGACTCAATATTCAGTGAAGAATATTCAATGGAGACAAAACAGATCTATAAATACTCTCGTTAAAAGAGTGGGAGAGACAGAATACTCACTGGTTCATAACAAATTCTGAAATCTCACTGTGCAGACACCGTGAGGTGACTCTAACCAGCACTGGCCACATCATTCGCAGGGCCCAGTGCAAAATGGAAATGGAGGACCTCTTGTTCACAGATTTTTGATAAGAGCATTAAACCAAGCATGGGGTCTTTCTCAATTTGGGGCCCTGAGCAATTGTGCAGATCGAACCACCATGAAGCCAGCTCTGACCTTTGGTAGTGCTCCTTGGTGAGGCCCTGATTCCTCCTCTGGCTGTGGCTGCCTAAAATTTTGTTCTCGGTAGCTTTGGGCTTTATGCTTTAGTAGTTTCTCTGTATTCCAATATCCTTTTAGCTACATTTGAAGAAGGCAGTCTAGATGTTATATTAGTTTCCTGGGGCTGCCGTAACAAATTACCACAAACTGAGTGACTTTAAACAAGAGAAATGTATCCTCTCACAGGTCAGAAGTCTGAAATCAGGTGTTAGCAGTGATGGTACCTTCAGAAGGCTCCGAGGGAAAGTCTATTCCATGCCTCTCTCCTAGCTACTGGTTATTGCTGGCATTCCTCAGCTAGTAGGTGCGTCATCCCAACCTCTGCCTCTGTCTTCACATGGCATTCTCTTTTTGTGTCTATATCTATGTCTAGGCATAGGGCACAGGACAGTAGTCACTAGATTAGGTGTTCTTATAAGAATTGTATTAGGTGTCCTAAATCAATATGACTTCACCTTAGCTTGATGGCATCTGTAAAAACCTTATTTCCAAATAAGGTTACGTTTGCATGTTCTAGGTAAATGTGAATTTGGGAGTGGGGGACAGTATTCAAACTAGTTCAACTGTCAAAGATTAAGCCAGGCTTAGGTGACTCTAGGTGCCTAAGTCCATACTTGCAGTTCTTTTCAAGATTTTTTTTCTATTGTTGAGTTCTTGATTCTTATAGAGATTTTTGGCATTATTATACACTTAGTGTATTCAGCAATTTTAGTGAATGTGAGGGTTGTAGCTCTCATTTGATAAGTTATAGTCACTCATTGTCACTACAAATCTTTTTCAGTTTCTTTGGAGTTGAGAACCATGTGCCCTGTCAAGTCTCTTTCTTGTCTTTGCTCAAACTGCCATAGCAAAATGCCATAGACTGGTGGCTTAAGACAGACATTTATTCTCACTGTTCTGGAGTCTGAGAAGTCCAAGATCAAGGTGCCAGCTGATGTGGTTCTTGGTGAGGACTCTCTTCCTGGTTGTAGATGGCTGCTTTTCCACTTTGTCCCCGCATGGCATGAAAGAGAGATTGTGAACAAACTCTCTGGCGTTTCTTCTTGTAAGGCTACTAATCCCACCACGAGGAGCCCGCTCTTATGACCTCTTCCAACCCTAAAGGCTCCATCTCCAAATATCATCACATTGGAGATTAGAATTTCATTATACGAAGGGGGAGCAATTCAGCTGATTGCAGTTCTTAAATTTTTACATTCTGTGTTGCTCTTTAGCCTTACATATGTATAGGTTGATTTTTTCTCAGTTTTCTTTTTTCTCAGTATTTTATCAAACGCAGTTAGTCGTACCCATTTAGCATACGTTACTGCTTTGTACACTATAAAGGTGGATATTTTAGCAAAGTTTGACTGTCACCTAAGCAAATTACTATGAACACAACTTCCAGTTGAAGTTTCTTAGCTGCTCATGGGCCAGTTCCTCATTAATGCCTCATATTTTAGTAAAGATGTTATGGTAGGTGCCAAAATAGTTCAGTGATGAAGAATAGTTTTTCCAACAAATGGTGCTGAACAACTGGATATCCAGGTGCAAAAGAATGAAGTTGGGCCTCTACTTCCCACTATATATAAAAATTAACTTGTGATGGATTATAGACATAAATATAAGAATGAGAGCCATGATATTCTTAGAATAAAACATGAATGCATCTTTATGACCTTGAATTCGGCAATAGTTTCTTAGATAAACACCAAAAGCACACATGACAAAAGGAAAAAAAACAGATAATTTGACTATAAAGGTTTGAGTCAGCACCACCAAGAAAGTGAAAGACAACTTATAGAATGGGAGAAAATATTTGTAAATTTTTATCCCTTATCTTTGACAAATAATACAATTTAAAATTGGTATCAAATTTAAATAGACAGTTCCCCAAACTACGTATACAACAGCCCATAAGCACGTCAAAAGATGTTGCCATTATTAGTCATTAGAGAAACGTTAAGTTGAAACCAAAATGAGATACCACTTCCCATCCATAGAATGCCTAGAATCAAAAAGCAAATAGTTGTAAGTGTTGACAATGATGGGGTGAAATTGAAACCCTCATATTGATCATCAGAATGACAAATAATGCAGCCACTTTGGAAACAGTTTTGCAGTTCCTCAAAAATATAAACAGAGAGTTACCATAAAACCCAGCAGTTCCACTCCTAAATATATACTCAAGGAAATCTAAAGCATATATTCATACAAAGCCTATATAGGAATGTTCATGGAAGCGTTATTAATAATAGTAAAAAATACAAACAACCAAAATGTTCAACTGATGAATGAATAAAGCAAAATGTGACTATAAAATAAAATATTATTTGACAATAAAAAGAAATGAAATATTGATACATGCTACAACATTGATGTGGCATAAAACATTATGTTTTATTATTCTCTTTATATGAAATGTCCAGGATGGGTAAATATATAGAAATAGATAAGATCAGTGGTTAATAGGGGTGAAGAGGGAAATGGGCAGTGACTGCTAAGGGGTATGAGATTTGTTTTGGGATGATGAAAATATTCTAAAATTTGATAGCAGTGATGGTTGCACAACTTTCTGAATATACTTAAAAACCACTGAAACTCATCCTTTCAAAGAATGAGTTTTATATTTTGAAAATTATATCTCAATAAAACTATTATTTTACCAGGTGTTTTGGCAGAACCTCACTTCAGTACCACTTTTTAGCAATGGTGGTAAGTTATTACACTTTTTAGCAATTGCGATAAACTATTACACTGTTTTAACAACTCCAGAATCTCCATGGCTTATAACAGCAATGTATCTAACTCATGCAATATGTTGATCATACATTGCCTGAGGATTTTGATCTGTTTCATTGTTATCCCCATTTTTGGAGCCAGACTGATTCAGAGACACTATATGGAACTTTGTGGGTTACTCTGGGAAAAGAAAAAGAGATCATGATAAAACATAAACTGGTTCCTGAAGCTTCTATCTAGAAGTGACACATACTGATTTTGCTCATGTTGCCCATAGGGAGATTACCTGGCTATGCATGAGTTCTTAGGCAAGAAGGCATGAACCTGGTATATGCTATGAAGCAGAATATTTGTGGGCAGCCCTAATGACTATCTCTAACTTTGCATGAAAAACATCACAGATTGTTCAATTTGTTTTGTAGTTACACGTAATTTTCAGAGTGCGTGTATGTGTTGCTTCGTTATTACTGTGTAACAAATACCTCAAAATACGGTCATGCAATGATAAGCATTTTTTCCTTGCTCATGTGTCTGTGGGTAGACGAGGTGACTCAGCTACAGATTCTGGGGCCAGAATAAAGTCCAGCCGTACTCTAGGGTACATCTTTTTCATACTGGAGAACTAAAAGCACAAGAACTAAAAGCAGAAACAGGCAGTGCTTTTAAAGTCTCAGCTCTGACAGGTACATTTTAACTCCACCTTTATTCCATCATGACTGTGTGTCATTGTGCTCCAAAATAAGTCCCATGGCCAAGATCAGCATCAGTGAGGCAGATGTACACTCTTTGTATGTTGTGAGGAGGAGAGAGGATCTTTGCTAAATTGTCATCTAATCTTCCTATTAGATGTCAGGCTTTCTCCTAAGCTGTTACACATAAGCACTCATTTTATTCTCACAACAAACCTCAGAGATGGGCATTCCTTTTCCCCATTTCATGAAAGAATAAACAGCAACAGAGCATTCATGTAGCTTTCCTAGTGTCAGATAGCTTGTGAATGATGAAATCATGATATGAACTCAGGCAAGCATGTCTCATTTTTCCAGGTTCTTTATTTCCCATATATTTATATCCATCAGTTTCCAGTCACTTCCCCCTATCTCTCACTGAGTAAAGTCCAAAACTTAGATTGATAGTACTCTAACTTTTTAAAGAAAGAAGATATCTCCTTTCAACTAAACAAATGCAAAATACTGCTTATCAAAAGTTTAATACTCATTATTTGGTTAGCAAAGAAGCAAAAAATGGGCAAAACGTAACTACAGTTTTTAAAATAATTTGTATTTTATTTATTACAGTGATGTCTTTAATAATTTTACAGAAAAGAAGTAAACATATATGTGTGTGTGCACATTTGTACTCATAAGTCATTATTCATTCTGTAGACAATGATCTAAGTCCTTTGGGGATTCTGATCCTTCCTATGGTGTCTCATTTCCAGTAGCTGGGAAAGAGAGTTTGTGACAAGTATTCCACAAAAAATTGAAATATTATTCTGTATATCTCTCCTTAGTTTATGCTAACTTATCTGCATATTGAAATGAGAAACTAATGATCTAGACTGAAATAATATTACATTACAAAAATATGATATGTGATACCACCTTTGTCTTGGCTCATGTTGCCTTATTGTTTAAGTGATTGGATGTCTGCGATAATTCCCACCCAAGAAATAAAGAAACAAAGGGCATGGTCTGGCTTTTCTTAAAAGAAAAAGTAGTCAAACAGAATTCCCTAGGTTAAATTTTATTTTTATATTTTATTTAAAAAATTTATTTTTAAACTATTTTTATATAGTTGACGGATGTTCTCTTTTCGATAACAGGAGCAAAGTGTTGAAGTATTTAATATTTTTGTTTAAAAAAGATTGTATGGATGGTAGATATATTACATTTAGAAACCTATTTCAAAGGGGTAAAGGGGAAAATAGTTATTTTGCTAATCTTGGTGGAGAAGAAGGTGATTAGATAGAATAAAATTATGAGGCATGAAGGTGGCAAGATCTAGACCTTAGCTGTCAGATATCATTCAATTAAAATGGGAGACCACACCGATCACAATGTTAAAAATCAATGCACAATTTTTCAATAGCTTTTTTGGCATGTAGGGTTCTTCCTTGCTTCTCACACTGAGTATTTTGGTTTTAACAGGTGTCCACACCCACAGTTAATTTTAACACGCACGTGCAGCAGAGAGTGAGTGTTAACACACACACGTGCATTCACTTACTGGGTCGATGGTATGTGGATATGGTGGTCTTATTTCTGACATTTGGTTTCCAAATGTGTTTCGAAGATTATAAAAGTTCAACCTGACTCTGAAAAATGTGACATATTTGTTATACAAGTAATGCAGGTTCAATATATGAGCATTTAAAACCACCGAAAAGCAAAAAGAAACAAAAATGCATATATATTCCACCTTGATTCTACAGCGGAGAGATAGTACTACTAACATTAGGGTGTATATAACTTTCTAGATTTTTCACAAGCAAGTATGGTTTTCATACACATACAGTATTTGCAAACTGCTTTTGTTTGTTTTAATATTTGCTGTTTGGGTAAACCCTCCATACACATTTTTTTTTCATTTTTTACATAGTTTTTTGGAAATAGAAGGGATGCTGGGAGTGGAGCTGGACCACTGGTTCTCAGTGTGTGATCTCTGGATCCTTATCATCAAAATTACTTAAGAACTGCCCGGCTGGTGTAGCTCAGTGGATTGAGCGCGGGCTGGGAACCAAAAGGTCCTGGTTTGATTCCCAGTTGGGGCACATGCCTGGGTTGCAGGCCAGGTCCCCAGTGAGGGCCATGTGAGAGGCAACCATACGTTGCTCTTTCTCCCTCCCTTCTCTTCTCTCTAAAAATAAATAAATAAAATCTTTAAAAAAAATTACTTAAGAACATTTTAGAAATGCAAATTCTTTGGCCTACCTCAAGTCTACTGAATCAAAAACTAGAGTGGAAATAGGTATTTAAAAAAGCCCTCCAAGGAATTTTGATACAAGTTTACATTTTTTAACTACTGAGGTAGACTAAGGTACAAAGCTTCATCTCCTTCAACTCTGTCCCTAGTCAATATGACTTTGAATTTAGCACTTAAACTGTCCAGCTCTCTAGTGACAGATTACTTGAGCTTTGTTCAGAACATAGTCTGTGTATGAAAACTGTGTGGGTGTGTTTCAGAGCACAGTTTCTCCCCATCTGAATATTTTTTCTCTAAGATCATTTTTCTGGTTTGTTTTGAATTTTTAATTTCATTGCCATTGCTTTCTGCAATATCTGATGTTCCTTCACTTTCCTTTCATATTTGAGACTGAGACACTAAGGAGCTGGTTGGAACCTCTATGTGAATCATTGACTGGTGAGCTCTACTGATGCGCCTGTAAGGCAAGAAGCTGAAAAATGGTACCCTTCCACATCAGTATACATAGGCACTTTCTCTTGTGCTAGCCAGATTCTCATGGAAGAATTCTCCAGAGAATTATATGGAGGGCCATGGCCCAGCTTGACAGCATTTGTGAATTGAGCAAAGGAATGACCAAGGGTTCTCAGCCTTTGATACATATACATTTGCATAATTCCTTCTTTCTCAGGACAATACCTATTCTTCTCCAGAGAACAAAACTTGTTTTCTGCCAGGTTGAGGAAAGAGTAGTCACATGACTGTGTAGGCTATGAGAGGATTCCTTGGGTCTCAGATTTTATTTTGTATTAAATTTTTTTTCAGAGAAATTTGGCATGTAAAATACTTAATTCTTCTGAAAAAAGTATGAGTAGCATCTAGTTCCCAGATGGAGAAATTACAACTCTCTTCATCCTTTAGCATTTATCTATCTATCTACCTATTATCTATCTTCGGTCTACCATCTACTTATCTTTCATATGTTGTTTATCAATGATTCAATTAGTCTCAGTAATGATAAATCAATAGAGTTACTGTCTAAGAAAAACCATATTTCTAATTTAAAATATACGCTAAATTTCAAACAAGACATACTCATGGTCTAGTATTTCTCGCAATCTCATTTCTCCATCTAGTTTTTTTTTCCAAAATTTTTTAAATCTAAAGAAATCTCAAAGATTTTTGATATCACAATTTTTCCTTCTTGGTCCCCTTATCTTAGTAGTAAAGCAAGATTCCAAGATTCCATTTCTTTTGCCATTTCTGTTTCTCCCAAATATTTATTTTCCTAAGCTTTTTAATTTCTAGCTTCGGACAAACCATATTATTTTCTGAAACCTATTTGTCCTTTAATAGAAGTTCCCCTGTGGTTATTTGCGAGCTTGTTTGTTAATTTATTTTTCTGGAAGTTAAAGTATCCACCTGAAAAGTTGTAGATTTGAAATGATGAACTGAAGATCATTGAAAAAAGCATAATCCTGGAACATTACTATTATTATTATTTAGTAATTTACTAGTTTAGAAAAATTTTTAACCAGGCGGTGAGGATAGAAGAAGGACTTAAAGCAGCACATGAGAGGTAAGTGTGTTAAGTCTTGAGAACATTCAGAAATAGGAGAGGAATTAGTCTGTAGAAATCTGAGGAAATTGATCTGAACACAATGAAATAATCCTCAAGGTAAAGGACAGCTCAAATTCTTCTCTGTTGATAAGTATTTGATAATGCCTTACTGATGATGCTAAGGATCAAAGCAACATGAAGAATAAAAACATGGGACTTTCTAAAAATATAAACAAAACATGGAAAAGGAATGTATAAGCATAAGCCTCACAGGAAGAACACACTTCTGAGAAATACCAATTGTAGGGTCAGAAAAAAAATTCCAGACATCGTCTGAAAAGGTCAATAAAATGAAAGAAAGAAGCACATTCTAAAACACAAATTATCAGAGATAAAAAGGCAATGGTTTGAGGAAGGGCCACTATAGATGATATGGGAGATGATGAGACAAAAGAGTATTGCAAGAAAAATTAAAAAAAATAGTACAATTTGAATCCAATGTGGAGAATTAAAAAGAAAAGTTAATTTTGTAGAACATAGAATCATAATATTTAGAGAAAATTTAATAATTTCAGAATGCATTGGAAACACACTGGAATATGCATTAAAAACTAAGAGATTACATAGGAAAAATACAAACTTACACATAAATATTTGGTGACATTAAAAAAGACATTAAAATAAAACAAACATAACAAACATAAAATTAATAATATAATAGAAGAGCAGTTTCCAGAGCTGCAGATATGTCAAGTATCATACACTTCATATATGTCACTTAAGATTTATACAAGAAATACAAGAACCCTCTAATATTTAGAATTCCTTAATATAAATTAAAATTAAGATTTAACTTATTGTTAAAAAAGCTTTAATATTATTAAAGAGTATCCTTTTAGTATGTTTTTAACCAAAAAAATAATATTTTAAAGGAAGAATATTGTTCTGGAAAATAACAAATATAGGGTCCAATACCACCCTCATACTATCCTGGAAGTGGCCTCATTAAAATGATAAAAAGATGATCTTGATAGATATTTATATTAGTCAAATTATGTTCTGGAATTTTTAGGTGATTCAATAAGACAAAAAAATAAGAGAAATGTATATAATGGAAATAAAATTATACATTTAACAGATGAAAAGAATTAGACTACTAAGAGGTCTGTGAAGAAAACAAGCCTGCACACAAGATATGTGTGTGCATGTCTATGTAATCTTATTCTAGGCAGTCTACTATTTTTGGCAGTCTACTATTTTTTAATTTCTTTGAACATTTTAAGTGTTTTTACATTATAATGAATTTCAGATTTTATCAGTAGATTTCATTCCTTTGGTGTGGATTTGACCATTTTGAGTCTGTAAACTGACTTCGAAGAATTTTCCTCAGATATTTTGTCATCTCTTGCATGTACTCATTTTACATGGGATTTTTATATGACACATCGTGTTGTGTAAGCCTTCTTTTTTTTTTAATTATTTTTATTTATTTATTTTCAGAGAGAGGAGAAGGGAGGGAGAAAGAACAATGTATGGTTACCTCTCACATGGCCCTCACTGGGGACCTGGCCTGCAATCCAGGCATGTGCCCCAACTGGGAATCGAACCAGGACGCTCTGGTTCCCAGCCCGCATTCAATCCACTGAGCTACACCAGCCGGGCTGTGTAAGCCTTCTTATAGAAGTGGTTTTGTGTTTATGTCAGTCCATCTCTGAGCCTGTTGGTATGTGAATGCCTTGGTTTGGGGTTTCTTCATTGGATAGTCAGGGTGAATTCATATTCAATATTGGCTACAAATTCTAATTTTCCAGTGGTGAGTCAGCTACCAACAGTAACCTGGAGCAAGGAGCTGGCTCTGTCAAGAAACAGGAGCAGCAGGGAAAATGTGCAGGTTGCATTTTATAAAAAAGAGCATCCCCAAACCTTAGCTGAGTGTAGGATTCTAGTAAGGGTGTCCAGTCCAAACCACAGGCTATGAACTCAGCTTCAGCCTTGGGTGAAGATACCAGGTCTTGCTTTCACCCATGGGCCTGCCAGTTCAGAATCTTCTCAGCATTGTGGTTTTCTTTTTTTTATTTGCTATTTTAAAAATACATATTTTCACCAGAATTTCTATATATTTAGTAGAGTATGGGATCAGTGAGTGGCCCATATATAACCAGAAGTCATTCTTTTTCTCTTTGACTTCTCATACTTATTTAGGCTAACTAAAAGACACCAAACACACCTATTATTTCTCAGGTAGGTTCTGCCCTGTTTTCTACTTTCTATTATCTACAATCTCCAAGTGTTCTATGATGCATCATAGCTTTTTTTCCTTCTAACTTTAGCTGTCAAAGTTTTAGAAAATATTTGGAAAGAAAAGTAGAAGAAAAAGACAAAATTAGAGTGTCTGTATGCAAAGTAGGAAGTCACTAGTGAAAAGCACATAATGCACTCTGATTTAATCAGCACCGAGCACAAAGAAGCATTCAAAGAAAATGCAGGGTGATGAATTTACAGCAGCTACAATGAAATATGTGCTTTTGCAGCATGCAGCACGTCTGTTGAGTTCTTCTGTGGGAAATCACAGA
>PVJI01013697.1:0-47099 GCA_004026765.1 Micronycteris hirsuta
AAGAAGAAGAAATTGAGGAAGAAGAGGTCCTTTCCTTGAATTCATATTACGGTGGTGGCCAAATAGCAATGTTGGGCACATCCACCCCAAGGGTATCCCACTACTAGCCCATCCCTTCATACTAATCCCACATATCCCTGGCTTTTTCCTTTAGCCCTCTGTTCCTTGTGGCCAAGGTCCCACCAAGCCCTTCAGCTCAATGATCCTCAGCCCATGTGAGACTGTTCATTAAACCTAGAAGAGCAAGGCCCACTCTAGACTCTCCAATTGCAGCTGGCCCAGGTAATAGTGTAGCCTGAACAACTCCACCACTCAAGTAAAGTTAGAGCCATATCACAGCCCCCTTCCTCAGCTACAGGAGGAAGAGGCACTGCTAGGATGGCTTATGGGTTCCCTTGGATTCTCAAATTTTAGTCCTTGGGATAGATGCCAACATTTAGCAAAGGTACTGAAGGCAGAAACCACCAAGGTCCTATGTCCCAAACTGTCCCTGTCTGAGAATCTCCCAGACAGAAATCAGCAGTGGTGCCACACTGTCAGCCCCCAAGGCTTTTGAGAACCTCCCAGTCCCTCTTCATGTCTCCATATCCACTCATGGTCCCAGAGGAATATCCACAGGCACTCTCAGCTCAACTAATGCTGTAGAGTCCAGGCTACCAAACATCCTGGACAAAGCACAGCGGGGTATCTCAAGTGCCTCTCTCTGGTGTCTTCAGAGCTGGAGGGAGAGTGAGAATTTTGGGATCAAGGTGCAGACGAACATTTCCTGGATAACTTTTATTTGTTCTTCATGGCTCAATTCAGACATCACCTCATTCAGAAAGTCTTCCATCATTTACAAGGTGAGACTTCTGTTCTCTGCACTCTCAAAGCATCATGTACTTCTTATCTATACCTAACACATCATATTGTAAATTCCTGGCCACCTCTCTGTTTCCAAACACAAGCAACATTGTGTGCTTTGAGCCCCAGGGGGTTAGTCTTACTGGCCCTTGTGGGAGGTTATAGCAGTGACCACCTGCACCTGCCAGTGGCCTGGGTGCCCCCAGCCCCAGTCTGAGTTTTAAGACATGTCCTGTGTCTATTTGTATCCCCACCCCTAATGGCGGCAGCCAGGGAAAATGAGAAATGGGAATTGAAAGCAGAGCTCTCCAAGGCCAAACTGACAGAAGAGGGTTTTGTAATGTCACAGTCAAGGTTGGGGAAGAGACAGACACTCTTTCAGCATAATAAAGTCCAAAAATTATGCTAACAGAAAGACGTGAATCTTCTACATAGATCACTGAAGTCTCTGTGTGTGGGGGCACGAGATTAACACTTTCAGCATAAGTGATCTGTTGTGGAAAGTAATTTGGGGTGATCATCAAGGAACAGAAAGAGAAAGCAAGCTCCCACCTGGAGGTCAGGGTCCTCTCCCTTCTCTAATATGACTGTAGGTTCCAAGCCTCCCCCTCACTCTGAGCAGCAGTAAGATGAATGGGGACTCTAATACTGATGAGTAGCTGACCTGGGACACCCCAACCAAGGGAATAGCCCCAGCCTGGGAAAGGAGGAAAGCAAAATAGAGCAGAATGGAGATGAAAAACAGGTCCCAGTGAGAGATCTTGTCAACCAAAAGGACATTCACGTGGGGGCCAACACCCTAAATACCATGATTGATATTATGCAAGGGTTTGAGCTCATTAGTTTGAGGCCACAATACCCACTTGGCCCATTTCCACCCAGTTCTGTGTAGTTTAAATTCTTCACAGAGACCTGGATTGAAGAACAGACTGAACTTTCCTTGAGGTTGTGTGTGTGTGTGTGTGTATACGTACACACATGTGTAAACAGGCACTTGTCTGGCAAAGTAAGAAAAGGAACTAGCCCTCCTTCCCGGGTTAATAGCAGGCACCCAACACACTTACAGGGTCACTGACTTGAAAGTAAGGGGATGCCTGGAGGAGGGCACCAGGCCAGGAGGCGGTCCACATCTAGTATGTGTGGGGAACCAAGGGGTCATTAGGCTTTTAAAATATAGTATAGAAAATGCTACATAGACAAGCAGGATGCTTTGAGGATGCAGAGAAAGGGCACTTTAGGGCTCAGGAAGGCTTCTTGGAGAAAGTGATGTCCAGGTTGGGCTCTGAAGAGCAAGTGGAAATTAACCAGAAGTATGTCCCTGAAATATCCCCCTCCCTTGGAGAATAGCTACAGACCCTCCTGCAGGTCTAAGATAAGGAAACCAGTGTGGAGTCACACACACTCAGATGTGTTACTGCCTGTTAATTCCCTTTATGAGGCCTTTTTCACTTACCTGTGTTCCTGGAGGAAGTCCCAAACCTTTCCCTGGATCTGCCAGAGTGGTCCCAATCCTGCTAGCTGGGCTGAGAAGATAGATTTTCGGTGTCCACACACCAGGGAGCCCCACTCCAGAGCTGCCCACAGTTCAGCCCCTTGGAGCCCACTGAAGTTATGCCAGACCCTGGCTAGGCTGCCTGCTCAAACTGCAAGAGGGAGAAGTGAGCTGTGAGCATCCTGGAGCCCAGCCAGGCCTCTCTGGCCAGACAGGCAGGTGGAGGAGGAGCTGGAGCGAGAGCGTTGTAAAACCTCCAGAGGAGCAGATTAACTCCTGAGAAGCTGTAGAACCAGCAGGCTGATGGCAACCTCTCAGCCCACTGCAGAGCCCCACTCAGGCTGGTGGGCTGCATCCCCTTCACTCCATTCCTCTGGACACGCTCCTGGTTGTCTTCAACTTGCTGCCTTAATCTGAGCTGGACTCCCACCAGCAACACACTCTAGGTAGAGTCCTCTGTTATGAGACAGGCTGTTGTCTCACTATTATCTTTTTTTATTGAAGTAAAACTCAACATACAATGAACAATGCAGTCGTCACCACCTCTATCTCGTTGCAAAATATTTTATCAACACAAAAGGAAACCCTATACCTGTTAAGCACTTACTTCCCAACTCAGCCTCCTGGCCCTGACAACCACAATCAGGTTCTGTCTCCATGAATTTGCCTATTCTGGATATTACCTACAAGTGGAATCATACAATATGGGATTTTTTGTGTGTGTCTGGTCTCTTTCACTTAGCATAACATTTTCAAGGTTCATCCACACTGTTGCATATATCAATATTTCATTCCTTTTTATGACCAAACAATATTCCATTGTATGTACACACCACAATTTGTTTTTCCAGTCATCCACTGATGGACATTTGTGGGTATTTCTACCCTTTGGTTATTGTAAATAGTGTTGCTATAAACATTGGGGTACAACTATTTGTTTGAATGCTTGCTTTCAATTCTTTGGGTTATAAATCTAAGAGGAAAATTACTCGATCACATGGTAATTCTATGTTTAACTTTTTGAGGAATCGCTGAAGTATTTCCTCAGTGGCTGAACCATTTTACATTCCCATCAGCAACGTAAAAAAGTTGTTTCTCCACATTCTAATTTTTTTTTAATTTTTTTACTTTTTTCAAAATATTTTACTGATTGTGTTGTTACAGCTGTCCCAATTTTGCCCCTTTGCCCCTCCCACCAAATACCTCCTACACCCCTCAGGCAGCCCCCGCCTTTGTTCATGTCCATAGGTCATGCATATGAGTTCCTTGGCTACTCCATTTCCTATACTGTACTTTACATCACCATGGCTATTCTGTAACTACTTATTTGTACTTCTTAATCCCCTCACCTCTTCACCGATTCCCCCATTCCCCCATTCCCCCAAGCACCCCTCCCATCAAGTAACCATCAAACTGCTCTCCGTATCCATGATTCTGTCTTTGTTCTTCTTGTTTGCTTAGTTTGTTTTTTAGATTTAATTGTTAATAGGTATGTGTTTATTGCCATTTTATTATTCATAGTTTTGATCTTCTTCTTTTTCTTTAGTCCCATTAACATTTCATATAATAATGATTTGGTGCCGATGAACTCCTTTATTTTTTCTTTTTCTGGGAAGCTCTTTATCTGCCCTTTGATTCTAAATGATAGCTTTGCTGGGTAGAGCAATCTTGGCTGTAGGTCCCTGCTTTTCATCACTTTGAATATTTCTTGCCAACCCCTTCTAGCATGCAAAGCTTCTTTTGAAAAACTGACTGACGGCTTTATGAGAACTCCCCTGTAGGTAACTAACTGTTTTTCTCTTGCTGCTTTTAAGATTCTCCCTTTACTTTAACCTTTGGCATTTTCATTATGATGTGTCTTGGAGTAGGACTCTCTGCATCCATCTTGTTTGGGACTCTCCGTGCTTCCTGGACTTGCATGTCTAATTCCTTCACCAAATTAGGGCAGTTTTCTTTCATTATTTTTTCAAATAGATTTCCAATTTCTTGCTCTTTCTCTTCTCCTTCCAGCACCCCTATGATGAAAATGTTGGTGTGCTTGTAGTTAAAGGCTCTCTACACTATCCTTGGTTTTTTGGATTCTTTCTTCTTATTGCTCTGATTGGTTGTTTTTTGTTTCCTTCTGTTCCATATCATTGATTTGATTCTCAGCTTCATCCACTCTACTGTTGATTCCCTGTAAATTATTCATTTCCATTAGTATATCCCTCATTTCTACCTGGCTCTTTTTTACACTGTTGAGGTCCTCACTGAGCACCCTTATAACCAACGTTTTGAATTCTGCATCTGATAGATTGCTTATCTATATTGTTTAGTTCTCTTTCTGGAGTTTTGATCTGTTCTTTCATTTGGGCCATGTTTCTTTGTCTCCTCATTTTTGGCAGCCTCCCTGTGTTTGCTTCTGTTTATTAAGTAGAGCCACTATGACTCCTTGTCTTGGTATTGTGGCCTGTATATAGGGTGCAGTGGCACAGCCTCCCCTACCACCCAAATAAGGGACTCAGGGTACGCCCTCCATGTGGGCTGCGTACACCTTCCTCTTGTAGTTGATCCTTGATTGCTGTTGGAAAGTCTATGGGAGGGATTTACCAAGACCAGTCAGCTGCAATGACTGGCTGTGACCACTGACCACCAACCTTCTCCCTCCATGGAGAATAAGCTGTGCTGGGGAAAGGTGGTGGTGCTCTGATGTGGTCTGTAGCTGTCCATTGTGTGCTCCCAGGTGGTGCAGGTAAGGGTCAGCCACCACCTGTGTTCTGCCTGGGGCCACCCAGTGTGAACTACAAAGCAATATGCAGATGGCTAATACTTCTGCTGGGCTTGGAGGTTCCCAGGTAGAGCCAAATCGTGATCCAAATCTGTCTGCTGCTAGTGCTGGGCCTGGGGTTGCTTAGCCAGAGGTCTGAAAGTCTGGGGATGGGCCAAAAGGTAGATGTGGTAGAGCCTCAGGTAAACATCAGGGCGAGGTAAGCCAGTGTAAGCCAGGTTGATGGAGTCTCAGATATGGCTCCTACCTGCCTGTTCCGTGGCTCTGTTGGGGGGAGGGGCTCAGAAAAGGCACAATGGCTTCTGCCCACGTTCCTGTCTGGGAAAAAGCTGTCCTCCAACTCACCCTGATGCCAGACACTTCAATTCCTCCCTGTAAACCACTGATGACTTTCAAGTTGCTACCCCAGTGGTGCTGGAGCTCAGAGGGAGCACATCTGAGTATGTCTGGCATGGGTCCTTTAAGAGAAACTGCCAGGGACTCCAGTAGCTTTTTTCACCAACACAAATCCCACTGGTTTTCTCAGCCAGAAGGTATAGGGACTTATATTCCTGGCACTGGTACCCTGAGCTGGGGGGCCTGGCATGAGCCTGGGACCTCTTACTCCCAGGATATTCCTCCCAAATTTTTATCCACCGCATGTGGGTGTGGGGACCTGCCCATTCTGCATTTCCTCAACTCCTACCCTTTCCGTATGGATGTGGTTTCTTTAGTTCTGTAGTTGTCAAGACTTCTATTCAACTCAATTTCTAACAGTTCTGAGTGATCTTTGATCTGTAATTTAGTTGTAATTTTGATGTGGTTTTACGAGGAGGTGAGCCATTTTTACTTATGCCTCCATCTTGACCAGAAGTCAATGCTAGCATTTCTTTCTTTTTTTTTTTTTTTTCATTCTTAATAGCCATCATAACTGTGCAGTGCCATCTCACTGGGGTTTTGATTTGCATTTCTTTAATGACTAATGATGTTGAGCATTTCTTCATGTGCTTTGTTGGTCATTTGTATATCTTCTTCAGAGAAATGTCTATTTAAATCCTTTGCCTATTTTTAAATTGGGTTGTCTTTTTGTTGTTGAGTTGTAAGAGTTCTTTATATATTCTGGATCCTAGATGCTTATTAGACATATAATTTGTACATTTTCCTCATTCACTGTAAGTTGTCTTTTCATTTACTCAATAATGTTTTCTGACACACAAAAAGTTTCAATTTGATAAAGACCAATTTGTCCATGCTTTTTTTCTTTTGTTGCTTATACTTTCTGTGTCATATCTAAGATTCCATTACCAAATCCAAGGTCATGAATGTTGACCCATGTTCTTTTCTAAGAGTCTTATGGTTTTAGTTCTTATACTTAGCTCTTTGATCCATTTTGAGTTTATATTTTTGTATGTGGTGTAAGGTAGGGGTCCAACTTCATTCTTTTTATGTAAATTCTCAATTGTTCCCATACCATTTATTGAAGAGACTATTCTTTTCCCATTGATTGGCCTTAACAACCTTGTCAAAAGTCCACTGGCCAGTCCTGGCCAGTGTGGCTCAGTTGATTAGAGCATTGTCCAGTAAACCAAAAGGCTGTGGGTTTGATTCCCAGTCAGGGCACATGCCTAGGCTGTGAGTTCAGTCCCCAGTCTGGGCATGTACAAGAGGCCCTGATCAATGTTTCTTTCCTTGTCTCTCTCTCCTTCCCTTCCCATCTCTCTAAAATCAATAAGCATGTCCTCAGATGAGGTTCATGCGCGATTCTGAAGACTAGTAGCCATTGTAGTCTTGGTCAACTTATTCTTTCTGGCCCTCAGTTTTGTCATGTGAAATATGGGCTGATGCAAGAACGGCATATGTGCAATAATGTACATAAAGTCCCCAGCCCAGAGTTTCTGCTCAATAAACTGCACAAAATGGAATTGGGAAGAGACCATGGAGACCTGTCATATGCTGACTACTCTGAGATCTGATAAACCTTTTCTAGAAGGGTGTGCACTGAGGGTAGATCATTTGACTCAGGCATACCCTGAGTCAGGCCAGGTAGAAGAGACAACATTAGTCTTTTACATGTTCTTACTTCCTATGCTATAGATGAGCTTCTCGATTAATTAATTAACTTCTTAAGTATAAGATGGGATACCATAATAGTGAGTAAGGCTTCCGGCAAGTCCATACAAATTGTTGTTGTCAGAAGCTTGGTGAGCATGGAAGGCAAACATATCAGAATGAGGGTCTCTGTCAGTTATATACATTCACTGCTCCCTCCCTGATGGAAGGGATGCAATATCATTCATCATCCCATACTTCTATAAAATAAACAGGCAAGACAGAGCTTATAGGGTTTTCTGTTTCCCAGAATTTCTTTTGTGTGAAACATCTCTAGATGTTTAAGTGAATCCTTGAATGGAGACAGATGAGTTGGATCTCCTAGGAGAAGTACCTCATTAAGGCCCTGGAAACCATCAGGGCTGCAGGGCTTGAGCCAAGTGCTGCAGAGGGACTGCCAACAACCGGTGGGTGTTTACCCCTGAGACTCTCTGAGGACACATGCCCACTCCATCGCTGGGCACAGGCTGGACCTGCTCTGCTTCTGGAGGCTGTGTCTCCTCTGCCCCACCTTCACCAAAGTAGAGCCTCTGTGGCCCCCGCCTCTGTGGCCCCCGCCTCTGTGGGTCATTGCTTCCATACTTAAGTTTGTCCAGGGAGCATGTGACTGGTAGACCCTGAGCCACATCCCTGCCTCCAGCTGCAGGGGTAGCTGGGGAAGTTTATTCATGAGCGTTACACTGGGGAGGTGCTGCCACATCAAGCAGGGAATTCTCCCAACACAGGCTGGGTGGTCAAAGGAGCTAAGTGTTAACAAGAATGACAGCTGCCTACCACTGGAGTGTCATAATGAGGTCCTATTTAGTCTTGGTAAACAGAATAATGCTTTTCTTCTCCCAGTCTCATTCCAGTGAAGGCAAGGGGAAGGGCAAAAAAGAAAGACAGGATATGATGGTACCACATGTCCTGGCCCAATCAACCACGGTCACAGGAACCTCCCAACCTGCCATCTGAGCCTGGCATCTGCTAGGCAATGCACCCTTGTTGAATGAATGAGTGAACAAATGAGGCAATGTAGGCAGATCTTATTTGCCTCAGAAAGAATACCTGGCGTATTTGGGGTTGAGCCTCAGCACCTCACATGTTTTTAAGCTGTAGTTTTCTTACTCTTACCTGCCCCCAACCCATTGGCCAGGTCTGAAAGATGGAGTTTTTGCCTTGTTTTCAGTTACCCATTGAAATGTGAGTTCCTGTAGCCTGAACACTTTTGCTACCCTTTCCACAGGGGCTGAACCTGTTGCGTGTACCCCTGGCTGTTGGCCAGACGTTGGCTCAAGTCCTGCCTTCAACAGATTTACTTATGGGGCTGGGTCTCACTCCGATATTACCTATTGAAGGAAATCCTGCCTGTCCCATCTGATGACCCCAACCAAACCCCATGCACACACTTAGGTGAATAAGCTCCTCTGCCCATCAGTCAAAGCTGCTGAGGTCCCAGGGTGCCCATGGAGTCAAGACACCTCCTCCTAACACTCAAAGTAACCTTTCCAATTATCTCAGGAGCTCGCCGATGCCCTCTCAGCTGGGCATCTTAAGTCTCAGACTGAAAAAATGGTTCCAGGCTTTCCAGTTCCATCACTTACTCTTTCACAGGGATTTTTGGCTGGAACACTAGCGTCAAAGTATGACTTTCAAAAAGTTAATAATACAGTTGTCATACAAATGTAAAAGGAATACACATCAAAGATTTATTCAACTTGCTAATGAGAGAATCGGAGGGTTGAGTAAAGCTGTTTCAAAAGCATTTTAGGAACAGGATATTCACAGATTTTTGAAAGAAAATGTTAGAATAAAGTTGTTAGGTTTAATGCAAAACCAGTTAATGTCTTGACAGTGCAATAAAACAATAACATTTGGACTTATCCTTTCTACCAGAGAGAAATCAATTGCATCTCCACCAGAAAAAAAATCAAGTTAACATGTAACCCCACAATGTCTGGGCTTTTAATCAATGATGACTAATGAGTCAAACAAGTGTACATTCCCCTATCATTAACCATTGCTTGGAGGGTAACAATGCCGCTGTGTGACATTGCAAAAATAGATTTTCCTTCCTTTGCCTTATTTCCAAGATTTTGATGTTTTTCTCAACTCAATGGATGGGTTGTAGAGGTCTCCCAAAGACCTGGGAAAGCCACGCTCTTAGGAAAATGTCTTCAAACATGGACCTGCAGGGTTTAAAATCTGACAGGGATATGTGGTTGTTGCCAACTCTTGGGCAGGGCACACAAAGCCCTGTGGGCCCCAGCCCTTCACCAGTCCTCCTATAGGTACTTCTGCACATGCACCCAGAACCGTGGCCCATGCAAACCCCTGAACACACTGGTCTCTTTCATCCTTGACTTTTCCCAAGCCTCATTATTTCCTGAACCTGAAAGACCCTTGTTCCACCTGCTCACCTGGATTTCTTCTGTGCTAACTTCATGATATGCCTGAAGGGACTTATTCCAGAAATCCTTCCTTGACTTTCTCAAGCCAGGGAATCAGGGGGAATCAAACCTGCCTAGTTCAGTATAAAGAGTGTCACTCTGGCAACACTACCAACTCCCAGTTCTTAACATAGGCCTGTCTTTGTCCTAATTCACTTATTGATCTTACCTCATTTAAAGTAAACCTTTCAAAAAAGTTGACCAAAGATAATCATGTAAAGATCACACAACCTAGTACGTATTATGCTAGTAGATTTACTTATATAACACCAAAATTTAATTATTTTTAATGGCTCCTTTAATTACAAAGTTATAAAATGCATCTGGGGGACCATTTATTTTTCATCTATAAAAAAATGTTAAAGGGTTCAAAGTCCAGTAATATTCAAGGGAGTATGGTGAACAGGTGCACGCTATGCATCATGCATTATCATACTTACGTATAATTATCACAGGTGTAATGTGTCTCTACTCGCTCTTTGACGTGGGTCATTGATGTACAAAGGTCTAGACCATTGGGGAGAATAGTATGAAAAAAAGAAAAGATGAGTAGGCACCAGAGAAGAACCAAAAGAGGTTATAAGGCTCAACTCATATAAAAAGACTGAGGAAGAAGCTCCTTCTGCACTTTGAGACAAGAAAAGAAAGCCTCCCACTGGGGGATGAGAAAGTAGAAAGCAGCCTGGGGAGCAGTTTGAGTCTAAGTTCAAGGATGAGTATGTACCCTGGAAACTGCTGGTGCTTAGAAGCTCACTAAAGCTCACTCCCCCTTTTCTCCAGGATTCTAGCTGATAAGAGAACATGCTCAGTGTGTGGACACACGGATACCAGAGAATCATCCGTATTAATGGGCCACATAGTACCAGTGGCCCTAAAGAACAGGACTCTCTGCTGAACTGTTAGAGCTTTGCCGTGGACCAGATTCCTGGTGGATTTCCTCTTACCTGCCCACTTCGGGAAAGACCGCAGGCCTGCCTCACATATCCAGTTACTTCTCGAAACTGAGCTCTGTCCTGACTCATGGGATCCTGAGCTGAGAGGAGCCCATACAATCTCTCCCCCACCCGGGAGGCAGACAGTCTAGAGACATGTGGTGGCAGAACGTTTTGCTTCTGAAGCAGTGACTCAACCCCTGATGACCTGGACCAGTGACCCCTGGGTTCTGTGAGTACATCTACCACTCCCCGCCCATGGGGCAGGAACTGGTGTGGAGCCTTTCACTCCAACACTCCTCCTCCAGGGCACAGACCAGAGGGCGACTCCTCTCTGAAAACACAGGAAGAAGGAACAATCATCCCCCTTTTACCAAAAAGAATCATCACAGCTTCTCTAACTTCAATTCAAGCCACACTTGTTGAGTATCCTTGGCCCTGGCCCTCCTGGGGCTTCAATATCTGACACAATCTTATCTGTAAATATTCTGAACAGGAGCTTTTTATTTTTTTAACTCACGTTTTCTTTATGAGATGTTTCTCTCAGGGTAAGCCTGATATCCTGTGAAGTGTGAGGGATCAGGCCCAGCACAGTCAAATCTCCAGGAAGAGTCTCTATTAAAGTGGCTGAATCCCATCAAGCTGGCTCACCTGCAGGAAATGCAGCACTAAATGTTGCTTCTTGGCTGTTTGCCTCAAGGGAGTCTCTTGAAAGAGCCTTTACTTGATATCCCTGAAAACTGGAAGGAAAGACAGGAAAGGGAAGAGGGGGAGGGGCAATCAAATGTGCTGCAGGAGTCAAGCAGTTGTATGAGGATGGGTGGGAAAGGCTTAGCGCAACAGGGAGACTCCCAGTCCTGGCTCAGACCCAGGATGCAACCCCAACTTGGAGCCCCAGCTAGGCATAGGTGCTGGCTCCCTCATAGCAGTCTGGCTGCATTCCCCGTGGGGCCCCACAGAGACTCTTTCTCAGCACTGCCTCCTTTCCAAGGCTGCTGGGACATGTACGTCAATGTGTTCGTTGTACATCTCAGGGCCCAAGTTGCTCACACATGCCTGGGCCCTCACATGAGGCCAGGCCTCCTGGCTCCTAGCCAGGACTCCCTGGACAGCGGAATGGAGATCATCCCAGAAACAGACAACTCTCTTTTGGGTCTTTGCTTCTTTAGGCAAAAGAACTGCAAGTAAAGCTTCAAGAGATTAGAGACTGATGGGAAAGATTGAAAACGGGACCATGACTTCTCCCTGACAAACAGAGTGCACTAGAATCCTCCAGAAACGGTTTTATCTACAGTGTGGATTTCTGCATAGAGCAAACATCTAAGGACTTGAGAGTCTGGTAGGTCAAGCACCTCTAGAAAACACAATATGACTACAAGTGTGCAAGGAAAGAACAAACAAAACCTGTGTAGACAAAAAGACAGGCACAAAGTACTACACGATGTTAGGAAGGAAGATTGGTTATACACCGCAATGACCGGAGTCGGCCAGACGCGGGTTTCAGCCTCAGCTCTGGCACACAGCGATGCTGCCGCGGGCACGTGGTCTAACTTCTCCGAACCTCAGTTTCCTTCTCTACAGAAGGAAATTATAGCATAGAAATGATACCTCATAGACTGTTGTGGAAATTATATTACGTAACATTTGCAATTTCACAGCAGAGTGCCTGGTACTTAAAATAATGCTCAAAAATTGGAAGCTATTGACTATTGTGGCTCATGAGTGGTGAGACCGGGGGTAACTTTCTCCTTCTATTGTTTCATACGGTCCACAGTTTGTACAATGAACATACATTGCATACTGCGCTTCAGGCACTGCAGCCTGACAGGAGTTCTTTCCACCTAGGCTCATTCAGTGAGGCTCCTCACAAGGGTGTTCAGGCCTGCTGTGTGCCAACAGCGCTTGCTTCTGCTGGAGGAGCCTCTGCCCTGTGCAGTCGGCTGCACTGGGGGTGGGGGCGGGGCAGAAAATGGTAACCACAGGAGGAGCTAGGAAGGCCACCACACACATTTGCATTGTTTTCCTCTCGCTAAGTGACCAAAGATCTGAAGAACCTCAAGGATCATATTTTGTGCAAGTAGAAAATGCTGAGATGCTGTTTCAGGCTGTATAACATTGGAGGTGCTATTAGTTACATCTCCCTCCTGCAAATGTCACACAATGGGGAAATTTCCCCTTCACTCAGGTATGGGTCAAACCACGGAGGCCAAACAAGAGGCTCAAGCTGTCAAAGGCAGCTTCTCCAGTGCCTCGCCAGGCTCCCCGTCTCAGCCCTCTGGCCAGGCACAAAGGGTCAGTCACCTAAGCTGGGCTGTAGACATAGTAACCACAGCCTCTCAAACTATGACTATTGCAAGCAACAGAGAGAGCAGATGAGAAAGAGAAGTTTAGAGTTTTGCCACCTTTTCTGCTGGCTTTCAACACTTGAATTACATTTGTCCTCAAGAGTGTGAACCAGTACTAGCTCCTGAAATTTAGAACTGGGAATGGCCATACAGTTCTTAGCCTTGATTCCCCAGAGGAAGTTTGATTTACTGACATACTCAAGGTCAGAGAGAACTCAGGGAGTGATCTTGGTCAATTCAACTATCAGAGCCAGGACCAGAAGCCAAGCCTCCTAATTCCAGCCAGGGATGCTTCCTCTAAAGATGGATTTTACTTTGCCCAAAATTGCTGAGATTAGTGATCCAGAGAGTGCCACCCTCTTGAAAGTGCTCTCCACAGGAGCCGTCATGCAAATTGAAGAAGGCAGATCTCAGATGCAAGTTGAGTGAGAACTGGAAGAAAAGCCTTGGCACCTGCATGTATCTTGGGGCTGCTGTTCCTCGTGACCACAGGCTCTTTCAGGCTCCTACTTAATGCCAGCAGGGCCGGAGGGCACATGCCAACCTCCGGGTCAGCCCCCATGGCTCCAGTAGTGGGGCTGGTGAGTAGAATGAGAACACTGACTCTCGTCCTGGCCTGGGCATTATATCTGTGAATGGACACAAGAGATGAGCCCCTCACAACATCGATGACCAGAATATAGACTGGCTGCCCAGCATCAAAATAGTCATGTTTCTACATAGATCCCTGCTGGCATGTGCCATCCTGGATGTAGGGGCAGTGATACGTTCGGTCCTTGGAAAGTCATCATCTCCATCGCAGATGACTAACCCATTTTCAGAGACTCAACCAGGGAGATAGCAAGATAAATGTAAATATTTGGCTGAACTTTAGAAATTCATTTTTTAGAGCTTTGAGAGATAATGCACACACCATACAATTCACCCTTTAAGGTATACAATTCAAGTT
Organism: Micronycteris hirsuta; assembly: GCA_004026765.1. Classification (NCBI taxonomy): domain Eukaryota; kingdom Metazoa; phylum Chordata; class Mammalia; order Chiroptera; family Phyllostomidae; genus Micronycteris; species Micronycteris hirsuta. The sequence goes on from PVJI01013697.1 coordinate 13,846, forward strand.
TTTAGTATATTCACAAGAATTTTACAACAACCACCTCAACTTAATTTTAGAGCATTTTCAATCAGCCCCAAAAAGAAATTCCTCACCCCTTAGCTGTCACCTCCCCCCACTCAAGCCCTAGGTCACTAATTTACTTTCTGTATCTATAGATTTGCTTATTTTGCATATTTCATAGAAATGGTATCATGTGATACATGGTCCTTTGTGAATGGCCTCTTTCAGTTAGCATAATGTTTTCAAGGTTCATCTGTGCTATAGATCAGCAACTTTCAACCTTTTTCATCTCATGGCACACATAAACTAATTATTAAAATTCTGCAGCACACCAAAAAATATATTTTTTGTTGACCTAACAAGAAGTATGTATAATTTTGATTCATTCCCACCAGATGACTATTGTTGTATTGGCTGTTGTCATTTTTTTATTTGACAATCTAAGGGAAAAGAAGTCAGTGCCCCGGACTAAAGTGGGATTGCACGTTTTAAAAATTCTTGCACCATATCAATGTGCCATGGCATGCTGGTTGAAAATCACTGCTGTAGGTGAATTCTTATTTTCACAGTTCTTATAGCATCTTTTCTAGATTCTACAGTGCCTTCTGGGCCATTCTCAAACATTTTCATTGCTATTGTAAGTCGGAATGAAAATAAGTTCTACTTATTGACGCTTTTAGTGAGCTGATGTAGGTGCCATTGTATTATTACCAAGATGGGTTAAATCAATTTGTTTATCAATAGTCACTCTGTATAATCTATATCAACAGTCACTGGATACCTTGGCTTCAGGAACGTTCAGCTGTATTCTATCGGTATAGCATTCTAGTCATATATAAATCTAAGGTTTATTGCAAAAAGAAATTATCCCCCAAATGACAGAGCAATGAAATGGGAAAAGGCCTATTTCAACAGAAGAATTTCCAGGCATCTCAGCATGCACTACACTGCCCTCTGCTGTGTAGTCGGCCAGGAAAACAGAAAATCAGAAGACTATGAAGAGACGCCAGAGGACTGGTTTTTGACAAACTCACCTTTATTTGTTCACTACTCAGAGAACACTTAAAAAGCACCTACGCTGTGTGGGGCACTGTGCTGGCAGTAATACAAACATTGGGAGTGATTCTTGTCCCCCAGAAACTCCTTGATCAGAGGAGTTCTTTTAGTCACATGCCGGGACTCCTGCTCAACACAGCCTCCCCAGCCTCAGGAATTTGCCGAAACTGGACACGTCCCAGAACACTTGTCTCTGGTGCCATGTCAAAGGCAACCTAAAAGCAGGCGATAAAATATAAAAACAGCATAGACTGTTAGAGCTAACGAGAATTGGAATGAGATTCCACAGTACTGAAACACAAAGGTTATGGGTAACAAATCACCCTAAAGCCAAGTAACTTAAAACAGTAATAGTAATTTATTATCTCTCATAGTTTCCACGGGTCAGGAATTCAGGAGTGGCTCAGTGGGGTGGTTCTGGCTCAGGGTCTCTTGTAAAGTTGTAGTCAGATGTCAGCTGGGGCTGGAATCATCTGAAAGCTTAACTGGGGCTGGGTAATCTGCTCCCCAAATGCCCCACTTACGTAGTTAGTAAGTTGATGCTGACAAAATTGTCCCTCTCCACACGGGCCTCCCACAGGACTGTTGGAATCCAACTGTAAGCTGCAATGCCTTTTATGATCTGGTGTTGGCCGTCACCTACCATGACATCTACCATGCTGTCTTGGTCACACAGCCAGCCCCAATCCAATGCAGAAGGAGCCTACACAAGGACATGACTATTAGGAGGCGAAAATCATTAAGGGCCCTCTTGGAGTGTGGCTACCACACTACTATTCAGTTTTTCTTGCATTTGCTACCCTGAAGGTCAAAGTCCAAACTCTTAGCTATTGTTTGAATCCCCTCTTCAAACCTCTGCCAGGTACTCCTCCAACCTCTGCTTGAACCATTGCATCCAGGAGTTCAAGTTTCTCCAACTCTGACCACTGTCCTCAGACAGCACTGAAAGCTCCTTTTAGAGCTCCTTTTCAGGCTGAGTCAGTTTCTCCTCCTTGTGAGACCTTTAAATACTTAAAAATAGCAACCATGTTTCTCAAAAAACATTGATTGAGACATGCTCTGCACCAGGCCCAGTGTGCTAGGTGCTGGGGATACAGGGAGAACAAGATACGGTCTCTGCCTCCAAAGGCTCATTTGGGTTTAGCTTCCTCACTCCATCCCAGCAGGCCCATGCCACACCACCTGAGCAAGGGACCCCTTATCCGTCTTCTCCATATCTGACCTCAGAGGAATTGTTTCTCTTTTAGCCAAAGCTCTTCTGGTAGCAAATAACAGGTCGGTGCACACACGGTGATCAGTGGCCTGGCAACGGCCCTCCCACAATCGCTCCACTCCAGAAGCAGGGTGGGGCCTGTGCACACAGGTCTGTGGAGCTCACACCCAGGGCGTTGGGGACCAAGCACCTCCCACCCAGCCAGGTACCTCAGAGCCCTGCAGGGCCAACTGGCTCTGTAGGAGATAGGCGGAAGTGCCCCGCAGAGGGGAGCTGCAGTCTGTGGAAAGACTTGACTCAGTGAGGGGCTGAACTACCTGGAAGGGGCCCCAAGAGTCCCTAGCATCTAGGCCAGCAAAGAGCAAGAAGGTGGTGTGTGAGTTGCTGCTAATTGGTGCACCTCAAGGACAGCACAACTGGTGGATTAAAGGCCTAGGCTGAGCACAGAAGGGCACCTAGAAACTGGGCTGGAGGCTGGACAACAGCGAAGAGTGTATCTCAGGAAGGGAGAAAAGCGAAACCAGTACCTTCCCAGCCTGAAGCAGCCAGGAAGACCAGAAGAACAGGACTGACCGGTTTAAAGACAGCAGAAGGCTTTTTTTTTTTTTTAATTCCTTCCTCCTTTCTGTCCATCTGTCTTTTTTTATTCTTTCTTCCTCTCTTTCCTGTATTAGTACTTGTTTCTTCCCTCTTTTATTTTTATTTTTATTATTATATTTAATTTAAAATTATTTTTAATTCCTTCTTCCTTTTTATTCCTCCTTCCTTCCTTTTTTTTATTCCTTCTCCCTTCTGTCCCCCCCTCCCTTTTTTCCTTTTCCTTCTCCTCTTTTCCCACAAGTGAGACATTAAAACCTGGAGCTATGAAAAGACCAGAGTTAGACTCAAACAAGGGTCATCCCAAAAAACAGAGACAGTGAGACAAATTTCACTTTGCTACTCCAGAGAATTTGCAAGGTGGGAGTGGTGAACACCGGTATACTTGCTGGAAGAGGAAATCCACCAACAAAGTAACCACCAACAGAAAACAGCAGAAGAAGATAAAGGAGGTAGTGGAACCCATACTAACCTCAATCTAGGACCGACCTGAAAATACAACCCACAACAACACAACTGAACAAGAGTGAGAGAAAAGCCTCAAAACCTTGTTCACACAGAAGAATCACCTTCAACACAACCTGTCCATACCTGCACAACAGAATACAAGACGTGGTGGACAGAGTGGCCCTCAGTTAACCAGCTGGAGAAAAGGACCCACCAAAGAAAGACCCAACAACAATCAAAACTCAAAGACATACAGAGAGCCAACATAAACAACAGTCCAAGACTAGCGAGCTCAGGAGATTAAGGAGACTGCACCACTGAATCTCACAGGTATTCTACCATAGAAGTTCATACCATAAACACATGAAGTCAGAACAGATCAATTTAAGAAACAGAGGCTAACAAGAAGAGTCTCACAAACAATGGGAAGACAAAGAAACAATCCCAAAATGAAAGGAAAGGAGGAAGCCCCAGAAAGAATGATAAATTAAACAGAGGCAAGTCAACTATCAGATATTGAGTTCAAAGCAATGGTTATCAGGAAGCTCAATGAGCTCACAGAGAATTACCAGAAACTACAGGGAAACTAAAATGAACCCACTGCAAACTATATCAACATGAAAAGGGAAATAGAAACTATCAACAAGGGCCAAGAGGAAATGAAGAATACAATTTCTGAAATGAAGAACACAGTAGAAGGAATCAAAAGCAGACTTGATGAAGCAGAGGATTGGATCAGCGAGCTGGAGGACAAGGTAGAAAAAAACACTCAGAAAGAGCAAGAAAAAGAAAAGAGGCTCAGAAAGAATGGAGAGGGATTAAGGGAAATGCAGGACAACATGAAACATAATAATATCCATATAATAGAGATACCAGAAGGAGAAGAAGAAGAGCAAGGGTTAGAAAACCTGGTTGGAAAAGTAATGATGGAAAACTTCCCTAATCTGATGAGAAAAAAAGTCACACAAATCCAGGAAACACAGAGTCCCAATCCAGAGGAACCCAAAGAGGCTCACCTCAAGGCACATCATAATTAAAATGGTAAAATTCCAAGACAAAGAGAGAATCTTAAAAGCAGCAAGGGAGAAACAGGAAATAACATACAAGGGAGCCCCAATAAGGTTACCAGCTGACTTCTCAATGGAAATGCTCCAAGCCAGAAGAGAATGGCAGGAAATATTCCAAGTAATGAGCACCAAAGGCCTGCAACCAAGGCTACTATACCCAGCAAGGCTCTCAATCAAGATAGAAGGCCAAATAAGGAGCTTCCCAAACAAAAGAAGTCCAAAAGAATACACCTCCACCAAACCAGCTCTGCAAGAGATGCTAAAGGGATTGCTTTAAGGAAAGGAAGGGAAAGAGAGAGAGAGGAGGCGACACAGGTACAAAAAAAGGCAATGAATAAGTACCTATCAATAATAACCTTAAATGTAAATGGAGTAAATGCTCCAATCAAAAGACATAGAATAGCAGAATGGATAAGAAAGCATGACCCACACATATGCTGTCTACAAGAGACCCACCTCAGGACAAAAGACCTACACAGACTGAAAGTGAAGGGCTGGAAACAAATTTTCCAAGCAAACGGACAAAAAAAAAAAAAGACAGGGTAGCAATACTCATATCAGATAAAATAGACTTCAAAAAAGAGGCCATAAAGAGAAACCCAGAAGGACATTTCATAATACTCAAGGGAAGAATCCACCAAGAAGACATAAACATTGTAAATATATATGCACCCAACATAGGAGCACCCAAATACATAAAGAAAATCTTGGAGGACTTCAAGAAAGATATTGACAGCAACACAATTATAGTAGGGGATTTCAAAACCCCACAGTCAAAAATGGACAGATCTTCCAAACAAAATATCAACAAAGATATTGTGGCATTGAACAATGCCCTAGATGAAATGGACTTAACTGATATATGTAGAGTCTTTCACCCCAAAGAAACTAAATACACATTCTTTTCAAATGCACATGGAACATTTTCAAAGATAGATCATATGATAGGACACAAAACAAACTTCAACAAATTCAAGAAAATTGAAATCATATCGAGTATTTTCTCTGACCACAAGGGACTGAAATTAGAAAACAACCCCAAGGGAAAAAACCCCAAACACTCAAAATCATGGAGATTGAATAGCATGCTATTAAACAACAAATGGGTCAAGAATGGAATTAGGGAAGAAATCAAAAACTTTCTCAAAACAAATGAAAATGAACTCACAACAACCCAAAACTTATGGGACACTCCCCCTGAGAGGGAAGTTCATAGTGATACAGGCTTACCTAAAAAAGATAGAAACATTTCAAACCTAACCCTACATCTACAAGAACTCAAGGAACAACAAAGACAGCCCAGAGCAAGTAGAAGGAAGGAAATAACCAAGATCAGAGCAGAATTAAATGACATAGAGACTAAAAGCACAATTCTAAGGATCAATAAATCCAGGAGCTGGTTCTTTGAAAAGATAAACAAAATCAACAAGCCTTTAAGCAGGCTCATTAAGAAAAAAAGAGAGAGGACCCAAATAAACACAATCAGAAATGAAAGAGGAGAGATTACAACTGATGCCACAGAAATACAAAGGATTGTAAGAAACTACTACAAAAAACTGCATACTGAGAAATTTGAAAACCTAGGTGAAATGGGGAAATTTCTAGAAAAATATAATCTTCCAAAACTCAATGAAGAAGAAGAAGAAAACCTGAACCGACCAAGAACAGTAGATGAAATTGAAGCAGTAATCAAAAAACTACCAACACACAAAAGCCCTGGACCAGATGGTTTCACAGGAGAATTCTACAAGGCATTTAAAGAAGAGCTAACCCCTATCCTTCACAGACTATTCCAAAAAATCCAAAATGATGGGAGACTCCCAAACTCTTTTATGAAGCCAGCATCATCCTAATCCCAAAACCAGATAAAGACACAACAAAGAAAGAAAACTTCAGGCCAATATCACTGAAGAACATAGATGCTAAAATCCTCAACAAAGTACTGGCAAACCACATCCAGCAATAGATTAAGAAGATCATACACCATGACCAAGTGGGATTCATCCCAAGGATGCAAGGATAGCACAATATTCACAAATCAATAAATGTAATATATCACATAAACAAAAGCAAAGACAAAAATTACATGATCATATTAATAGATGCCGAAAAAGCATTTGATAAGGTACAGCACCCATTTATGATAAAAACACTCAGCAAAGTGGGAATAGGGGGAGCATTCCTCAACATAATAAAGGCCATATATGAAAGACCTACAGCCAACATCATACTCAATGGGCAAAAACTAAAATCTTTCCCACTAAGATCAAGAACAAGACAAGGTTGTCCACTATCATCACTTCTATTCAACATAGTATTGGAAGTTTTAGCTACAACAATCAGACAAGAAAAGGAAATAAAAGGCATCCAAATTGGAAAAGAGGAAACAAAACTGTCATTGTTTGCAGATGACCTGATAGTGTACATAGAAAATCCTATAGACTCCGCCAAAAAACTACTTGACCTAATAAATGAATTTGGCAAAAACAGTGGGATACAAAGTCAATATCCAGAAATCAAAGGCATTTTTGTATACCAACAATGAAACATCAGAAGCAGAAATCAGGGGAAAAAAAATCTCATTTGATATGGCAACAACAACAACAAAAAATACCTAGGAATAAACCTAACCAAGAAGGTAAAAGACCTGTACTCAGAAAACTACACAACACTGAAGAAAGAAATCATGACACAAACAAATGGAAACATATACCATGTTCATTGATCAGAAGAATCATCATCATCAAAATGTCCATACTACCCAAAGCAATTTAGAGATTCAATGCAATCCCTATCAAAGTACCAATGGCATATTTCACAGATTTAGAACAAACACTTCAAAAATTTATATGGAATCATAAACGACCCCGAATATCTGCTGCAATTTTGAGAAAGAAGAGCAAAGTAGGAGGGATCACAATACCTGATATCAAACTGTATTACAAGGCCACTGTAATCAAAACAGCCTGGTACTGGCATAAAAATGGACAGATAGACCAATGGAACAGAATAGAGAGCTCAGAAATAAACCCAAGTCTCTACATACAGTCAATTAATATTTGACAAAGGGGGAAGAAGCATAAAATGGAATAAAAACAGCCTCTTCAACAAATGGTGTTGGGAGATCTGGACAGCTACATGCAAAAAAATGAAACTGGATCACCAAATTACACCATACACAAAAATAAATTCAAAGTGGATAAAAGACTTAAATATAAGTCATGACACCATAAAAGTTCTAGAGGAAAATATCGGTAGGAAAATCTCAGACATTCCATGCAGCAACGTCTTCACTGATATGTCCCCTAGAGCAAGGGACATAAAGGAAAGAATAAACAAATGGGACCTTATCAAAATAAAAAGCTTCTGCACGGCTAAAGAAAACAGTATTAAAATAAAAAGAGAACAAACTGTATGGGAAAACATATTTGCCAATGATACCTCAGATAAGGGTTTGATCTCCAAAATATATAAAGAACTCACACAACTCCATACCAGGAAGACAAAAAAAAACAATTAAAAAATGGGCAAAAATCTTGAACAGACACTTACCAAGGAGGACATACAGAGGGCCCGGAGACATATGAAAAGATGCTCAGCATCACTAGCCATCAGAGAGATGCAAATTAAAACCACAATGAGATACCACTTCACACTGGTCAGAATGGCCATCATAAACAAAGCAACAGATAAGTGTTGGAGAGGATGTGGGGAAAAGGGAACCCTCGTCCACTGTTGGTGGGAATGCAGACTGGTACAGCCACTGTGGAAAACAGTATGGAACTTCCTCAGAAAACTAAAAATGGAACTGCCTTTTGACCCAGCAATTCCACTGCTGGGATTATACCCTGAGAGCCCTGAAACTCCAATCCAAAAGAACCTATGGACCGCAATGTTCATAGCAGCACAATTTACAATAGCCAAGTGCTGGAAGCAACGTAAGTGCCCATCAGCAAATGAGTGGATCAAGAAACTATGGTACATTTACACAATGGAATTCTCCGCAGCAGAAAGAAAGAAGCTTATACCCTTTGCAACAGCATGGATGGAACTGGAGAGCATTATGCTAAGTGAAGTAAGCCAGGTGGTGAGGGACAAATACCATATGACAAATACCTTTAACTAGAACATAATCAATAAAAGAACAAAGCAAGCAAAATATAATCGGAGACATTGAAACTAAGAACAATCTAACAATAGCCAGAGGGGACGGGGGAGGGGATTGTGGGGAGAAGGGGTTTCAGGAACTACTATAAAGGACACATAGACAAAACTAAGGGGGCAGGTGGAAGCAAGGGAGGGAAGTGGGTTTGGATGCGGTGAGGAGGAGGGGAGGGGAGAAAATGCAGACAACTGTAATTGAAGAACAATAAAGTAATTAAAAATATATATATAAGATTTTTTTTAAAAAGCCTTTACAACTCAACAGTAAAAAGCAAATTATCCAATTAAGTTAATGGGCAAAGGTTTTAACATATCTTCATGGAAGAACACAAATGTTCAATAAGCACATTGAAAAATGTTTAACATGATTATCCATTAGAAAATGTAAATCAAAGCCACACTGAGACACAGCTTAACATTTACACGGATGGCTATAATAAAAAATGGAATTCCAAAAAATAAAAAAGAGAGAAAAATAGAGAATCTCAAAAAATATATGGAAACTCTAAAAAGTACCAAGGAGAAACCCTGGAACCAAAAGCAGTAAGAAACTAGGGGTATATAAGCCTTGGAAGGATGGAAGTCAGCTTCCATTAACAGAAGATCTGATGGGAAAGAGAAAGGTTATTGATTTAAAGACAAATAATAGAATAGTTCAGAATTAATCAGACAGAATCTGTGTTTAAAAAAAGATATGAACAGAACCTCAACATAAAATAATACCAGATAAAGCCATAATATCAAATGTCCTAATACATGTGTCATTGGAGTCTCAGAAAAAGGGGAGCAAATAGGGAATTTAAAAGATCAGAAGAGGATTTCCAGTCAAGATGGTAGAGTAGGTAAACACTGTGCCTGCCTCCTCCCAGGACCATATCGAAATTACAACTAAATTACAGAAAAACCACCCTTGAGAACTACCTAAAGACTAGCTGAACAGAAGTTCTATAACTAAAGGTATACAGGAGAAACCACTTTGAGGCTGGCAGGAGGGGCACAGACACAGAATGGGCTGGTCCCACACCCACATGTGGCTGTTAAGAAATGAGTGCTGTAACTTGGATTTGGAGGTCTCCCCTGGGAAGCAAAGGATCGCAGCCCCACACTGGACCCCCCCAGCCCAGGGCTCCAGTGCCAGGAAAAGAAGTCCCCATAACTTCTGGCTGTGAAAACAGCAGGGGCTGTGGTTGAGTGAAACAAAGGGCTTCTAGAGTCCGGAGCGTTCCTCTTAAAGGACCTGCACACAGACTCACTTGCTCACAAACTCCCTAGCTCCGAGCTTCAGTGTGGCAACAACTTGGAAACTACCAGGGACTTTCGAAGAGGAAATGAATTCAGGGCAAGGGCACGAATGGTAAGGGTCAAGGAAGTTCTCTTCAAGAATGGAAGGGTGAGCAAGTGCCATTTTTCCTTTCTTGAGCCCTCTACCCACACAGCTGGCAGGTGCAGGTGGGCACCTTATCTGAGCTCCTCATAATTTGACTAACATCATTCACCCCACCCAAGTGATTCCTTGAGACCCTGCCCCACCCAACTTACCCCCTCACCCCAGGCCCAAACCTCCTCCAGCAGCTTTCCTACACAAACGGCCTGTCTCAACTCAAGATGCAGAATTTCCTAAAATCTATCAAAGGACATTTCACAACAATAAAGGAATAAATCCAACAAAAGAACATACTCTCGTAACATCTAGGCACCCAATATAGGACCACCAAAATATATAAAGCAAATATTGCTGGACATAAAAGGAGATACTGACAGAAGTATAATCATAGTAGGGGAGTTTAATGCTCCTTTGTCATCGATAGATAAATCATCTGATAGAAAATAAGGAAACAATGGCCTTAAATGACACATTAGACCAAATGGACTTAATTGATATTTTTAGGACATTTCAGCACAACACAGCAGAATATGCATTCTTTTCAGGAGCACATTGAACATTTTCCAGGATAGACTACCTGTTAGAACACAAAATAAGTCTCAACAAATTTTAAAACATTTAAATCATATCAAGCATCTTCTCTGACCACAAAGGTATGAAACTAGAAATCAATTAAAAGAGAAACTGAAAAACATACAAACACACGGAGGCTAAGTGACATGCTACTGAACAATGAATGGGTTAGCAAGGAGATCAAGGAAGACGTTTAAAGATACTTTGAAACAAGTGAAAATGAAACCACGATGACCCCAAATCTGGGGACATCACCCAAGCAGTTCTAAGAGGGAAATTTTCAGCAGTACAGGCCTACCTCAAGAAACAAGAAAAATCTCAAATATACAATCTAATTTTAACCATAAATGAACTGGCAACAGAAGAACAAACAAAGCCCAAAGTGAGTGAAAAGAAGGAAGGGATTAAGATCAAAGTGAAAATATATAAAAGAGAGTCTAAAAATCAATGCAAAAGATCAGTTTCAAAAGAGCTGATTCTTTAAAAAGGTAAACAATATTGATAAATCTTTACACAGAGTCATCAAGAAAAAATGATATACCAAATCAAAAAATCAGAAATGAAAGAGAAGTGACAACAAACACCCCAGAAATACAAAGATATAAGGAAATACTATGAACAATTATATGCCAACAAACTGGACAATCTGGAAGAAATTAATTTATTCCTAGAAACAAACAATCTTTCAAGGCTGAATCAAGAAGGGAGAGAAAATTGTAATAGACATAAAACTACCAAAGAAATCAAATTAGTTATCAAAAATACTCCCAAGAAACAAAAACCCTGGACCAGATGGCTTCATGAGTGAATTCTCAAACTATTCCAAAAATTGAAGACAAGGGAATTCTCCCAAACTCCTTTTAGGAGGCCAGCATTACCCTGATCTCAAACCAGGCAAATACACTACTAAAAAATAAAAATTATAGGCCAATATCCCTGATGAACATAGATGCAACTATTCTCAACAATATTAACAACACATTACAAATATTAGCAAATCAAATTCAACAAAACATTAAAAAAATCCCACACCATGATCAAGTGGGATTTATTCCTGACACACAAGGCTGGTTCAACACAACAGTATGCACAAATTAATTAACATGATATACCACATGAACAAAATAAAGGATAAAAATCATATGATTATATCAATAGATGCAGAAAAGCATTTAACAAAAGTCCAAAATCCATTTTTTATAAAATTTCCCAGCAAAGTGGGGAATATAAAAGACATGCTTCAACATACTGAAGGCCATATATGACAAACCCATAGCTAACATCATACTCAATACTGAAAAGCTAAAAGCTTTTTTTTTTAACAATCAGAAAAAAAGGTGAGGATGTCCACTTTCACCACTTTTATTCAACCTACTACTGGAAGTCCTAGTCACAGCAATGAGACAAAAAGAAGAAATGAAGTGTATCCAAAATGGAAAGAAAGAAGTAAAAGTGTCATTTACTTGCAGGCGACATGGTACTGCATATAGAGAGTCCTAAAGACTGCACCAAAAAGCTATTAGAACTAATAAATGAATTCAGTAAAGCAGCAGAACACAAAATTTATATTTAGAATTCAGTTGCATTTTTAAGTATATTTTATTGATTATGCTATTACAGTTGTCCCATTTTTTCTCCCCTTTATCCCCCTCCACTCTACATCCCTTCACCCTCCAGCATTCCCCACCCCCTTAGTTCATGTCCATGGATCATACATATAAGTTCTTTGGCTTCTACATTTCTTATACTATTCTTAACCTCCTCCTATTTTAAACCTACCAATTACACTTCTTATTCCCTGCACCTTTTCCCCATTTTCTCCCTCCCCCTCCCCACTGATAACCCTCCATGTGGTCTCCATTTCTGTGATTCTGTTCCTGTTCTAGTTGTTTGTTTAGTTTGCTTTTGTTTTTTAGGCTCCGTTGTTGTTAGTTGTGAGTTTGTTGTCATTTTCCTGTTCATAGTTTTGGTCTTCTTCTTCTTAGATAAGTCCCTTTAACATTTCATATAATAAGGGCTTGGTGATGATGAACTCCTTTAACTTGACCTTATCTGAGAAGCACTTTAATCTGTCCTCCCATTCTAAATGATAGCTTTGCTGGATCAAGTATTCTTGGATGTAGGTCCTTGCCTTTCTTGACTTTGAGTACTTCTTTCCAGCCCCTTCTTGTTTGTGAGGTTTCTTTTGAGAAATCAGCTGATGGACTTATGGGAACTCCTTTGTAGGTAACTGTTTCCTTTCCTCTTGCTGCTTTTAAGATTCTCTCCCTTTCTTTAATCTTGAGTAATGTAATTATGATATGTCTTGGTATGTCCCTCCTTGGGTCTAATTTCTTTGGGACTCTGAGCTTCCTGGACTTCCTGGAAGTGTATTTCCTTTGCCAGACTGGGAAAGTTCTCCTTCATTATTTGTTCAAATAAGTTTTCAATTTCTTGCTCTTCTTCTTCTCCTTCGGGCACCCCTGTGATTCAGATGTTGGAATGTTTAAAGTTGTCCCAGAGGTTCCTAAGCCTCCCCTCAGTTTCTGGAATTCTTGTTTCTTCATTCTGTTCCTATTGGACATTATTACTTTCTTCTGCTTCAAATCATTGGTTTGAGTCCCAATTTCCTTCCCATCACTATTGGTTCCCTGTATATTTTTCTTTATTTCACTTGTCATAGCCTTTGCTTCTTCCTCTATTTCACACGCATACTCAATCATTTCTGTGAGCATCCTGATTACCAGTGTTTTGAACTCTGCATCTGATAGGTTGTCTATCTCATCACTTAGTTCTTTTTCTGGAGTTTTGATCTGTTCTTTCATTTGGGACATATTTCTTTGTCTTGGCACATCTGTTATGTTGTAAGGGGCAGAGCCTTGGGTGTTCACCAGGGTGGGGAAACCCACTTCACTGCGTTGTGGCACTATATGTGGGGAGGGGTCAGAGAGGGAACAATGCTGCTTGCTCGGATCTCAGCCAGCTTTCATTCACTTCCTCCACTACCCACAAGCAAATTGGGCCCTTCTGGTGCTGATTCCTGAGTGGGTGTATTTGTTTACATTCTAGGACCCAGTGGGTCTCTTCAACGAACTCTCCCGTGAGGCTGGGAGTTTCTCCTGCCACTACAAGCCCCATAGGTTTTTACAGCCAGAGGTTTTGTGTGGCGGATTCCGGCCCGCGGAATCCACCATGGGGTGGACTGGAGCCTGAGCGTCAATGATTCACACACAAAGACACATTAGGAGATGAAACCGGGGCCACGGGCCCTCTCCATCGCCACCATTTTCCGGAGAGGAACCTCGTGGGTTGGATGGCCGGGGTTTTTATTAGAGGCTTTAGGGCATATTTGCATAGGATTGAATATTCATGGGCAAAGGCAGAACGGGGAAAGGTTACCATCAGCAGAACATGACGAAGTGGGTTCTGGTCTGGTGGCAGAGAGGACCAGGTGAAAGCAATATTCAGAGATCAGCAAGCCGAAATCTTTTAAGATACACCTTTGCCAAATTAATTCCCATCCCACAGACATGATCCACACTTGCTCACACAGGAGTCACACGGAGCTGTGCTCAAAACGTGTATATTCTCAGGACTGTGTTTACACACGTGTGGGAATCACTGCCACAGTTTTGAGGTTTTAATTTCCCAGCACTGGAACTCTGGGTTGTGTGGTGTGCCTCACCCCAGTTGTTTCTCCAGGTTTATCTGCATGTGAATGAGAGACCACCTGGTCCACCTGCCACCACCTTACCCACCTTGTCCACTGCCTTGCCTGGTCCACCACTTTGCTGCTCATCCTCTTTGCCCAACTGCCCCTTTCCATGCCTCCTACAAGTCTGGATGATGTTTCTTCTTTAACTCCTTGGTTGTTGGACTTCCATACAGTTTGATTTTCTGTCAGTTCTGGTTGTTTTTTTGTTTCTAAATTTGTTGTTGTCCTTCTTTTGGTCGTGCAAAGAAGCAATGTGTATCTACCTACACCACCATCTTGGCCAGAAGTCCCCAATTGCATTTTATACACCCAAAACAAACTATCAGAAAGAGAAAATAATAAAACAATGCTATCTACAATTACATCAAAAAGAATAAAATAATTAGGGAGAAGTTTAACCAAGGAGGTAAAAGACCTGTACTTGGAAAACTATGAGACATTGAAGAAAGAAACTGAGGAAGTTACAAATAAATGGAAGGATATAATGTGCACACAGATAGGAAGAATTAACATAGTTAAAATTTCCATACTACACAAAGAAATCTATAGATTCATTGCAATCCCTATCAACGTACCAATGGCATTTTTCACAGAACTAGAACATATAATCCTAAAACATTTATGGAACCACAAAAGACTTGGAATAGCCAAAACAATTGTGAGAAAAACAGAGTTTAAGATATTTTTCTACCTGATATCAAACTATATCATAAGGCTATATTTTCAAAACAGCATGGTACTGACATAAAAACAGATACCATATTTTACTGTGTATAATGCACACCAACATTTTTGTAACCATTATTCATGGGATTATTATGCCCATTATTATACCCATGGAATGTAATCATTATACCCATGTGTAATGCACATCCTTATTTTTCCCCTCAAAAATCTGAGCAAAAACATGTGCATTATACATGGCAAAATATGATACATAAATCAATGAAACAGAATAGAGATCCAAAAATTTATATGGTCAATTACTCTATGACAAAGGAAGCAAGAACATACAATGGGGTATAGACACTGTCTTCAATAAATAGATTTGGAAAAACTGGTCAGACACCTGCAAAAGAAGGAAACTGGACCTCTTTTTTTATACTATCTATAAGAATAACCTCAAAATGGACTAAAGGCTTAAATTTAAGACCTGAAACCATAAAACTAGGTGAAAACATAGGCAGTAAACTCTATGACATTGTTCTTAGTAGTGGTTTTTTTTTTATATGTCTCCTTGGGCAAAGGAAACATAAAAAATAAAGCAATGGGGCTAAATCAAACTAAAGACTTTTTGCAAGGAGAATAAAATCATAAACAAATGAAAAGACAATCTTTTGAAAGGGAGAAGATATTCACCACTGATACACACTGAGCCATCTGTAAGTGGTTAATAGCCGAAATTTATAAGGAATTTATTCAACTTAACACCAAAAAAAAATTCTGAGTAAAAAAATGGACAAGATGACCTGAATAACCTGAATAGACATGTCTCCAAAGAAGACATAGAGATGGCATTATCACTAATGTTCAACATCACTACTCATCAGGGAAATGCAAATTAAAACCACAATGAGATTTCACCTCACATCTCTTAAAGTGGTAATGATCAATAAATCAACAAACAAGGTTGGCAAGGATGTAGAGAAAGGGGAACTCTCATGCACTGTTAGTAGGAATGCAGATTGGTGCAGCCATAGTGGAAGCAGTACAGAGTTACCTCAACAATTTAAAAATGGAACTGCCTTATGACCAAACAATTCCTCCCTTGGGAATACAACAAAATAAACCTGAAACACTACTTTGAAAGAATATATTCACCCCTATGTTCATTGCAGGATTATGTAAAATAGCCAAGATTTGGAAGCAGCCCAAGTGTCCATTAGTAGATAAGTGGATAAAAAGCTGTGTTATATTTACACAATGGAATATTACTCAGCCATAAAAAAAAGAATGAAATCTTACACTTTGCGACAGCATGGATGACCTGGAGATTATTATGCTAAATGAAGCCAGTCAGAGAAAGACACGTATCACACAATTTCATGCATATGTGGAATCTAATTAACAAAATAAACTAACAAGTAAAATAGAAATAGACTCATAGAGAACAAATTGACAGTTGTGAGAGAGGAGAGAGGGATGAAGGGCTAGGTAAAAAAGTGAAGGGATTAAGCAAAGAAATAAAAGGAAAGACTCAAGGACCCAGACAACACTATGGTGTTTGCTGGAGGGAATGGCAGGGACGGGATAGAAGAGGTGGTAGAAGAGGATAAAGCGGGAATAAATGGTGATAGAAGGAGACTTGACTTTGGGTGGTAAACACACAATATAATACACAGATGATATATTGTAGAATTGTACACCCAAAACCTATATATATGTTTTTTGTTTTATATTAATCTTTTTATAATTACTTTATTGTTTTTCAATTACAGTTGTCTGCATCCTCTCCAAAACCTATATTTGTATTAACCAATATCACCCCAGTGAATTCAGTACATTCAATAAAATATAAATATTACCAGGACCTCTTTTTTTTTTAATCTGCTAAAGACAGTTTGTCTTTCCTCTCTGCCCACACCGAATCAGGAGCATGGGTAGAAAGACACCAGAACTGGAGAGGTAAATGGCATATAGATAAGTTGGGAGAAAGAGAGAATAATCAAAGTGTTCAAGATTGGGTGACTGGGGAGTAGCGAGAGGTGAAGGGAACTGCATGGGAGAGGAAAGGACACTCTAAGAGCTGTAGCTGTGGGCTATGAATGGGTCCTTTATAATTCAAGTGATGAAAGTAAACATTGGAATTACTTTTTAATTGCTATTGTTTCTTTGTTGGTACTTAAAGCCTCAAGATTTATTTGATTTACATCACAGGTGGCAAACACAAGGCCCGAGGGCCAAATCCGGCCCTCCACCTTGTTTTATCCGGCTGGCACCTTGTTTCTACCGGGCGGCAGCGCTGAGCTCTCACCTTACTGTTACGGAGTAGTTTCAGTTATACAGTCCTAAAATTACATTCGGCCCTTTGAAGGCAACCACGAGGCTGATGTGGCCCCTGGTGAGAATGAGTTTGACACCCCTAAGTTACACGGTCATAAATTACTGACATTTATTTTCCTGCTGTACTTATTATTGGAAGGAACCTTATGACCTTGGGAGGTGAGAGGTCTGAATACTATGTTTTCATTGCCTAATTGCTTAAGGGGAATTATTTCATTTAAATACAGTGATGGTAAATGTTTGCCTTTAGAGTCTTCAGAACATTTTATGATTGAAGTCTGAAATTAGTAGGTGTTAATCCATAAACACCTGAGCGCTTTGACCTTTCAAACTGTGACATCCTCTCTACCTACTCCACATTGTGTGTGCACATGTATTGTATGTAATATATAATTCAAACTCCTTATATGTGTCTGTTAACTATTATACATATTCAAAACTTTAAAATCAACTCCACCACTCCTCATTCCTGCTGCACAGAGTAAATACTTTCATGATTTTGTTGCTTTGTGTATACATGTGCTTATCTTTACATTATAGAATTGCATATTTAGCCTCCTATTTCTTGATTTCTCAGTTTTAAGTATTAATACTGAATTCTTAATATGTTAGATGAAGATTTAATTTCTTATAAATCTTTCCTCATTCTTCCAATGTTGTTCTAGTATGATTTTTGGTTAAAGCATCATACAGTGCTTACGTAAATATTCATGACTGAGGGTTATATTATAAAAATAATTTCTCTCTTATCATTTTCTTTAGGTTAATAATGACTATTTCATATTTTAATTTATTGATTTCAGAGAGAGACAGGGGGCAGAGAGAAAGAGAAATAATAATTTGTTGTTCCACTTACTTATGCATTCATTGGTTAATTCTTGTATGTGCCCTAACTGGGGACTCTGAACCCACAACCTTGGCATGTCGGGTCAGCATTCTTACCAACTGAGCTACCCAGCCAGGACTGATTGTCTCATATTTGCATTCACTTGTTTTCTAGCCCTATCAGTAATTGTGTACAACTGTGTAAGCCTAGCTATGAGTTACTGTAGGTGGCAAATGAGGGGCGAGAGCTGGAACTCCGGCACCCTTTGACATGTTCCTTTGTACTTAATCTGCCTGCTGTCATTGTGGTACCTGGCCCGTGTCCCTGAGTCCAGATTCCATTTAGACCAAGCTCTTGTAAGAGGAATACTACAGTGTTGTTAAGGCGGGCAGAATCACCAAAGTTGTAGGGGTGGGAGGGGTTGTGGGGATCCAATTTCCTGTTACAGACTTTCCACCAACCCTCTGTTTTGAACCCAAGCTATATCCCCACATTCAAAGATACCCGGGGCCTTCTGAAGTTCAGACATGCAGCTCCACGTTGCATTTAGCCTTCCACTCTGCAAGTTTGAGTTTCTGTTTTCTCCAATTTGCTAAGTTCCTTTTCATTCATTCTTATTTCTAGCTTCCCAAATTTTAATTCTATTATGATTTTTCCTGAAAACTGATTAAGCCAGTACCTTCTCTGAGTCTGTTTCCCAATCTATTAAATGAAACAGTCGGGCTCGTCTCAGCAGCACCTGGATGAATCCCATGGCATCTTTGGTCCACATGCGTCAGCTCACCCCCCACACCCCACCCCCACCCCCGCCCCCATTTGCTGCAAAGATCTCTGAGGGCTTACGCCCAGCCCGGGATGTGTTAGGTATGCTAATGCTTCACCTCGGCTGTCAGTCAAGGTGGAAATGCCTAGGTTTATTAATGGCTCACAAAGAATGTAACAAAAACAAACATTTTATAACTACTCCTATTTCCAAGAGTCTAGAAACAAATTCAGTCACCCACAGCGGGGATAAAGAGGGAGAGGAGGAGAGAAACAAATGGCCTGTTTCTCTGCTACGTCATGACTCTCTGACAGGGTGTCCATTTCCTGAGTGGGTAGACCCCACATAGGGGTGAACTCCATGGCTGGCCACAGCTGAGGCTCAGACTGAGACTCTTGCAACATACAGATTAAGATTCTGACAGCAAACGGATTACTCTGTGATTGGTGCATCACGATCTCAAGTGTCTCTGATTCTTCTTACCCCTCCCTGATGACTATTTTCATGATGAAATATCATTCTACAAGGCCAGCTGGCTGATGGATTATGAAACTACAAGACTAACTCCAGTGAGTACATTAAATGGATCGAAACACAGGCTCTGTAAAAATGAATGTCATCTGGGTTCCCCATTTCAAGGTTGGCAGCATAATTTTCTTTTATAATATAGGTTATCACTTGGAAATTCAGATTACTTTGCTTCTGCCTGCAAATGAATTCCCTGCTTCCTTCCAGAACAGCTCTCAGCACTCCCCTTTGTCTCTCCCTCTCCCTGTGCATGCACACACATACACACACTTGCACACACAGAGTGTGCAGGGTCTGGCCCCATATCTTTGAGGCCATAGGAAAGAGGGAGTGAGGCCAGTCACCCAAGGCCACTCCAATATGGCAATTCAGGTAAAAAGTGTACAAAAGACACCTTGGAGAAGAAAATAGGTTACAAAGGGTAACAGAATGAGGAGGAGAGCCAGTGCCCCCAGCCCCTTGGTCTTCTGGAATGTTAAGCAAAGTCCGTCTTCTTTACCACCAGTTGCCAGTCTCTGCTGACTGCTGAATGGAGACATCCTAGGAGGTCTGGGGGTGGGGCGAATCCACTCAAATTGCCATGATGGACTTCACTCCCTTCCAAGCACGCCTTCTGGAGGTTTCCCTGGGAGTCAGATATGCTGAAGGCAAACCTGGAGAAACAGAAAGAGGCTGGCATCAAGTTATTTTCTCTTCTGTCAAGCTCCTCCAGAATTTGTCCAACATTTCCAAGGTACCAAATACCCAAAGCCTCTGAGAAACTCCCCGACTCTCTTCCTATGTCCATATTCAGAACCCTTAGCTCACCTCTGTCCCAGACAGCGCCTCAGTACCATATCCCAAAATATTCTTTTCCACATATAGGTACACACCAGGAAATGGTAAAAATGATATTGAACCATTACTCAGGATCACCACAAATTTTTTGCCAGAAAAATAAGCTTACAAGCGATTGATGGGAGTGTGGAAGGAAAGAGAAGCCAAGTGTCCTACTGGTGATCTGCAGAGAGCTGCACGGAGAGCATAAACAGCGTACCCAGCTGAAGTTCTTCACAGCACGAACCAATGAAAATCTCTCACTGATGGGACAAAAGTTTAAACCTCAAAGTCAGGACTGAAGTATCCCTTGGATAAGTCTCGCCTGCTCAATGGCATTAAATAAGCAGACAAAAATAAGTAAGAATGTAAAATAAATTGCCACCATAATAAAAAATAGAGAGAGAGCTTATAAATATGTATTAACTTTACCCCTAGTAACAGGAAATCCATCTTCTTGAGTACTCATGGAATCCTCACAAGAACTGATCATATATTAGGTAATAAAGAAAATATCAGTAAATAATAAACTTTGTATGAAAAAATAAACATTCAATAATAGCCAGGAAACCACTACAAAATAAAAACTAAGAGAGGCAACTAGCCCTATCAAAATATACTACAAAGTTTAATAATTAAAATAAAATAGTGTAGTGCTGGTACCTGAACAGAAAATGGGCCAGCGGCTAGAACAAAATATCCAGAAATAGATGCAAGTACTTGTGAAATTTCAGTGTATAACAAAGGTGACATCTCAAACCAGTTGGGCAAAATGGACTTTTTAAATAAATTATGCTAAAACAACTGGGAAAAGTTAAAATACGTCCATACTTCACACCACATATAAAAATAGATTCCAATGAATTGGGGATTTAGTTTTAACCTGTCTAGTTCCATTAAAAAAGCTTGTTGGTATTTTTATTGGGATTACACTGGATTTATAAATTCATTTAGGAATACATCTAGTATATATAATACAATATATATATATAATATGGTACCTTGGTACTTGTTGTCAATTTGTTCCAACGAGTGGCAAGCAAGTGATGAGAGATGAAGCAGTATTTCTTGCAGGGTGACATCGTGATTCACACAGATTCTAGCAAGTGTGACGAGTGGTGAGCAAGTACCAAGTGCTGAAACATTTTTTCTCTTCAAAACAGGATGAATACCAAGTTTGATGAGTTCTGAAGCTGACGAGTACCGAGGTACCACTGTATATTATGCAATTATACATTTTATAATTACATAATTTATATGTAATATATATGTAGAAATACATGTTTAAATATAAATATATGTAAACATATAAATGTATATATGTAAATCTATACTATTCCTAAGAAACATAATATATAATTTATATATAATTTATATATTTGTAAGTATATATAATTTATGTATTTTTATATTTATTATAATTACATAAAATTTTATATATAACTTATATATACAGTTATCCATTTCTGTTTTTGAGTGTGTTTATCAAGAAAGATTGTTGAATGTTGTAGAAAGGTTTTTCAGCACATATGGAGATATTCATATATTTTTTACCTACATTTCTTTTTTTTTAAGATTTATTTATTTATTTATTTTTAGACAGAAGGGAAGGAGGGAGAAAGAGAGGGAGAGAAACATCAATGTGTGGTTGCCTCTCACGTGGCCCCCACTGGGGACCTGGCCCGCAAGCCAGGCATACGCCCTGACTGGGAATCAAACTGGCAACCCCTCGCACTCAATCCACTGAGCTACACCAGCCAGGGCTACCTACATTTCTTTAGTGTATTACAGCATGGCTTTTCAAATACTGAACCAACCTTGATTTGCTAAAATAAATCCCACTTTGCATGATGTATCATTTTATTAATGTGGTGTTGGATTCTTTTATAGAAAGCATTTAAATGAATATTCATACGTGATTTAGGTCCTTAATTTTTTTTAAAGAAAATTTATTTATTTTTAGAGAGAGGGAAAAGGAAGAAGAAAGAGCAGGTGAGAAACATCAATGTGAGAGAGAAGCAGTGATTGGCCTCCCCTTGCATGTGCCCCAACCAGGGACTGAACTGAAACCCAGGAAAGCACCCTGACTGGGAGTCAAACTGTTGACTCTTCACTTTGCAGGATGACAATCAACTAAGTCACACAGGATAGGGCTCTAATCTTCTTATTCGTACTGTTTTTAGCAAGTTGTGGCATCGATGTTATACTTGCTTCATACTAATAATTAGCAAAAGTGAAAAAAGATAAATATACTTTTTAGATTTCTTTTTTCTTTTTGGAATACTGTACTTAATAGAGGTATATTCAACTTCTTAGATTGCCTCCTTATATCTGAAATGTATCTTATGTTATTTATTGTCTCATTACTCACTTTCCTTAGCAGTCTATTCTAGTTTTAGGTTCTTACTCTGTACAAGATCTCCTCTAGTCCTTCTGATGATATTAATTAGAATTATGTAATTTCTGTTTTTACCAAGTTAACTGTTTCTTGTGGATTTTCTTGTTCTGTTTATTTATCTTGATCCTTGTCTTATATGCTGTTGACTTTCTTAAAATATGTGGAGATCCTGAATTGTCATTTACATTTATGAAGAAAGGACCAGGCTGCTTAATAAGGGAAGCTTCTCCTGACATTAATTCATTGATTATTCTGGTCAACCTTTCCCCTGAGTCTCTGGAAGGGTGAACAACCGAATAATCGGCACCCTTCATTTTAAGCTTTTGGGTCTGGCTCAGCCAGGCTTGCTAAGCCCTCCCAGGGGCCAGAAATACAGCCTCATCAGTAAAACTTTAAAATGTGCACACAACCTCAACATATGTATAATCAGTTACAAATCGCATATACGACTATACTAGTTTATTATGAAAAATACACAAATAGAAGTTGTAAAAGGATTTGCCAAAGATTCAATAAATAAGAGTAAAAAAATTTTAAATGTGTCAAAAAATAAAATAAACAGAGCCTCTTTAAAGTGGAGCTAGAGCTGCACACCAGGGGAACTGCTTTGCACATCTTATGCCTCAAACCTTTGGAAGATGAAAACAGGGAAAAATATCTTTGGACTGGGACTAAAGTAACCTTGTGCCCAAAAAAACTATTTGCAAAGATAACAAGAAAGCAGTCATTGTGACTACAGGACTGGTGACCACCAGACTGAAAATTTTAAAATGTTGTTTTGAATTAGCATCACTATGTTATGTGATCTACACCAACAGAAGTGACTTATTTCTATTGATGGACTTGTTCCCCTTCCCTTTCTCATAAATACTCATTGCTTTTGTCTCCCAATCTGAACACTCTGTGGACTTCTGCCTGAATCAGGGTGTCCCAAATAGCTATTCTTATTGATCTCAAATAAATGCTTGCTGCCTCTCACTTTGAAAGGCCCTTTATTTTCAGGTTAGCAAATCTAACTGTGTAAGAGTACATTTCTTTGCCACCTATGATTAGTGATCACAGCAAAGGAATTGAATGTACAAATGTGAAGTGATTGTTACTGTTCTTACTTGGTGGTAAGTCTGCACTCTGCTCTTTTGCTGTGGTGATATTTCTCTTTTGATTAGTGTTATCTTTCATCCACTGTTTCTCTGCAGACAATTTTGAAGACACTTGTCCATCTTGTGAGGGTTATGTCAATTTAAACTAGACAATATAATCCACATATCTACTCAACCATCCAGTATGCAAACTGCAATATGCCACAATGTTCTGACAGTGAATAAATACCCAAGGGAAAGCTCTGAGAACATTTGAAATCCTTACTCCTACTCTTCTCTAAGGAGCCCTTGTGTGGTGCCCATGACCATGACTGTCAAACACAGGCAGAAAGTGAGGAGGCCATGGTTGTCCATGTGGTAAATTCCAGTAAAGTTTAATTTTTCATTTTCATCAAAATAAATATAAATAAAAGCCCTAATATTGTCTTCTCATAGGCTGATGGATTGCCTTGAACTCTACCTGATGAACAGTCTCTTTGGAGACCACTACTGTAAGATGCTAACACCCTCATTAGAAATCCCACCATTCTCAAGCTAATCATTCTATTTCATTTTACTTTCTATCAGAATCTGCATCTTTTCGCTCCATCCCTTCCTCCCACACACACATGAAGCCAGATCAAGCCACAAACATGCTTTAGGAAAAAATTAACAACACTTTTCCACAGCACCCACTGCTCTCTACTGTCTTAGGCCTATTCACGTGTTAGAATTTTCTGCTCCTACTCCAAAGCTCAGCTCACCCAGTATTAGCAAAGGGTAAACATACAGTTTCCATGTGCTTTGCACATTTATTCATTTATTCAGCAAACACTAAGTGAGCACCTAATACATGCTGGTCATTCTAAACACAGGATAATAACCAGACAAATTCCCTGCTCTCACAGAGATTATGCTGTAGGTGAGGAGGAAGGTGATGGTGGTAAAATGAAATATGGAGAAAGAAGACAGTGTTGGGAAGAGAGACTCTACTAAATCAATTGGACAAAGAGGACTTTCTGAGAGGTGACATTTGAGCAGAGATCTAAGTGAAGTGAGGAAGTAAGCTGTGTAGGTATCTGGGAAGAATATTCCAGGCAGAGGGAACATCAGGCGCAAAAGGCCTGAACTAGGAATGTGCCTGGTATGTTTGAGGAGTCGCAAGGAGGCCAGATGACTAGAGCAGTCGGAGAGCTGTAGGAGATGCCACCTAAGAGGCTTTTTTTTTGTGTGTGTGGGAATCACATCCTGTAAAGTCTTGAACACGATGATAGGCGTTTGGATTTTAGGATGATTGACATGGTTAGTCATCAGAGGGTCTTTAGCCAACAAGTGATATGGTTCGACTTACTTTTTAAAAGCTCACACATTGCTCTGTATACAAAAGTATACCATATTTTTCAGACTATAAGATGCTCGTTTTTACTCAAATTTGGGAGGAAAATGGGGGTGCGACTTATAGTCCAAATATAGCTGAATTATAGTCTGAATGTTTTTTATGTTATTAAATATTTTAACACATTTTTTGCTTCAAAAATTTTTTTCCTATTTTCCTCCTCTAAAACCTACGTGTGTCTTATGGTCCAAAAAAATATGGTACTTTGGGATAAGGATGGAAAAAAGAAATCAGGTATCATATTTTACCAGTTCTAACACACACATTCTTTTCTCACTTTAACTTTTCTAAAATCAATGTATATCAACAGTTGAGGACTCTCAATCACATTAGTCCCATGACACAGAGGGCCTACTTGTCCTGCCCTGAACACACTCAGATATTACAAGTACCTTCACCAAAACTTCCAGAACAATTGTCAACAGTTTATAAGAGCCATTTGACAACATAGTCATAGAAAACAAAGGAACAGAAGAGTGGATGGAATGAATCAGAGGTATTTAACAGCATTCCCAAGCAGAAATAAAAAAGGAGCAACTGTGTGGTGACTGGCAGTGGGTGGGGGTGGGGGGTATGGGGTGGCGGGAAGTATAAGAGATAAACAGTAATGGAAAAAATACAATAAAAAGTAAATTAAATTTTTTTTAAAAAAGAGAGCTGGCTCAGTTGGCTTTTTTTGCAGGAAAAAAAAAACTGATACTCAAATTCACATGAAAATTCAAAAGGATCCAGAACAGACAAAACAATCTTTAAAAAGAACAAATTTGGAGATCTTACATCTCTTGATTTCAAAATGCCAGTAAGTGGTACTGGCATATGGATAGACAGATAGATCAAAGGAAGAGAACTGAGACCATCCACAATAAATCTCTACATTTACAGTCAATAGAGTTTTTTTTTTTAAAAGATGCCAAGAAAATTCAATTACAAAAAGAATAGTCTTTTTAACAAATGGTGCTGGGAAAATTGTGTATCATGTGAAAAATTATGAATTTGGACTCCTACATAATACTATATTTTTAAAAACCCACAAATGATTCAAAGATCTAAAAGTAAGAGCTAAAATTCTAAAACTCTGAGAAGGAAGACCCACAATGGCAGAGGAGTAAGTAGAAGCTGCACTAACCTCCTCCCAGGACCAGTCTGGAATTACAGCTAAATTATGGAAAAAGATACTGATTAACCAGCTGAACACTAGCTGGAAAAAAAGCTTCATAACCAAGGACAGAACACACCACTTCACCAGAACAAGACTGGTAGGGAGTCTGGAGGAGGCACGACAGGGCTGGCTAGACTGCTGAAGTTCTGGAGGGATAAT
This sequence comes from Micronycteris hirsuta, assembly GCA_004026765.1. Classification (NCBI taxonomy): domain Eukaryota; kingdom Metazoa; phylum Chordata; class Mammalia; order Chiroptera; family Phyllostomidae; genus Micronycteris; species Micronycteris hirsuta. Next base: position 40,162 of record PVJI01013697.1, read on the forward strand.
TCAGGGGGCAGAGGGTCCCCCTGTGAAGTGTGAGGTCTAAACTCCAAGCTGGACTCCCCAGCCTACAGCACCAGAGCCAGAAAGGAACTCAGATAACACTCAGCTGTGAAAAGCAGCAGGGAAGAGACAGCTGGAGATACAGAGAGCTTCTTAAAGAGCTCATGCACAAAACTTCATTTGCAGCCATTTACCCTGGGCCCTGGCGGAGGGAAGGCGGGGTGGACTAGAGACACTTGAGAAGAGTCTGGGGTTGGCCACCAGGATTCCTGTGCTGTGTCGTTCCCATTGTTCTCAGGCACAGCACTCCTCTCCAAGTGGCATCAACCTGAGGGGAAGCAATAGTCCCGCCCACACAAATTACTCTGACCCACCTTGTGGTGCTTAAGCTGCTGATTATAGCTTGAGGCTATATCATTGATTAGTTTAACAACTAAGGTGGAAGATACAAAGAAGTAGCCAAAATATGAAGACCAAAAAACAGACCCCATATGAAAGAACAAGTTAAGTCTCGAGAGGAAGAATTAGATAAAATGGAGGCAAGCAATTTATCAGATAGTTTAGAGTAATGATGAAAAGGATACTCAACAGCATGGAAAAAAAGACATAAAAACCATAAAAAAGGACCAGTCAGAAACAAAAAATGCAATATCTGAAATAAATAATACACTGGAAGGAATAAACAGTAGGTTAGATGAAGCAGAGGATCAAATCAATGTTTTGAAAGACAGGGTAGAAAAAAAGAAACAAACAAGGTTATTGGAGTAAGTACACATGAAAGACAGGGCAAGGCTAGTTCTCCAGCCAGACTTTAGGTTGTACCTGAATTTCTGGCCTCTTCCCCTTTGCTCACCATCCTTCACTGTGGGCTTGAGACTCCTCCAGGACCCTGGTGAGCGTAGAGCTGCCCCATCGTAGCAGCTCCCAGACCAAAGCTGCAGAATCCCCCCAGCAGTTTCTCAACATCTCTGGTCTACTTAGGTTTCTCCCTACCCCTAAATCCCCCACCCAATGTACACATCTTCTTGTACTTCTTTATACTCTCATTTGAAAGGGAATTTAGGAGGTAGGAAAGGCAAATGTGGGTTGAGTCTGACATCTTAAACAAGAACACTGTATACTTTTCAGGAATAAATGGTTTAATACTATACAGAAATGAAAAAGAAAATAAGAGCTCTGGTGTCAAAATCTGAGGCAGGGAGGCGGTGGTGGGCAGAATGAAGGAAAATTCTACCAAAACTTCATTTACAAATGTAGAATAAAAAATAATGGCAAACCAAACCTAATGACACATTAAGAGTCATGGCCACCTGGAGTTTATCTTAAGAATGCAATATTAAGATATTGAATATGGTGAATATTAAGATGTCTAATATTATGAAATGTCACCAAAACTAGGACCAGTAAGGAAAATAATATCAAATTTCAAAGAAGCCTCAAAAGACTTACGCTGTTTAATGCTTATTCTTGATGAAACACAATTAACTAAAACTGAAAGGATGCTTCTTTACCTTGATAAAGATTTTATATTTTCATTCAATAGCCAACAGTATCATTTGAAGTATAGAGCACTTTTGGCTGAGGTATTTTCATAAAATGAAAACTAATATACAGATGACAGCCAGCACCTGGGCTCAGTTGGTTGGAGCATCATCCCATACACCAAAAGGTTGTAGGTTCAATTCCCAGTCAGGGCACATACCAAGGCTGCAGGTTCAATCCCTGGTCAGGGCGCATACAGCAGGCAACCAATCCATGTTTCTCTCTCACACTGATGTTTCTCTCTCTCTCTCTAGCGCGTGCTCTCTCTCTCATCTTTGTCTCTCTTCCTCTTCCTTTCTCTCTAAAAATATCCTCAGGTGAGGATTAAAAACAAAAACAAAAAATAGGCCAGCCAGCATGATTATAATTTTACAGGGTTATAGAGATTCTGACTTATGCAAAAAGATTTGAAACATACACCAATGAGTAAATATTAGCACATATTATCAAATACCTAAGAAATCCAAATGTGTCAATCAAACTCCAAAAATTAACAAGAAAATTCAATACAGAAGGAAGAACTTTTAAAATTAATGCTTTCCAGTTAGAAAAAGGTAGAAAGTGGGGAGAGAATCCATTTTAAAAAAACAGGAAAATATCTAAAACTTAACAAGAAATTTCTGATATTTTTAACAGCATTAAGATTGTATTTTTGATGTAGAATTATCTTTAAAGGTTTTATTTTGACTAAAAAGTGTTGTGCACACTTTAAAAAGTCAAATAGTTCTAGAAGACTCTCCCCACCTCCCACACCCAGTTCCCTGACATATGACTACTTCTTAGCTTTCTGGTTTCCGGCGTTTTTATGGTCTTTCCACTGTGGAATATGAGGGTTTGCTGTCTTCATGCCCTGTTCCCTCCACTCCCACACAGCGGCCCATCCCCCATGTTCACAGTATGCTAATATCATGCTGTTTACACAGCATTCCCTGGCTATAGTGTGAATCCTTTTCCTGTTAGACACAACTTCTGTTTTTCCTGGTGTTAATACAGTTCTTGGGTTTTTCACTGCACATTTAAAAAATTAATAGACTTTATTTCTTAGCGAAAGTTTAGGGTCATAGAAAAATTGAGTGGAAAGTACAGCGAGTTCTCTTGTACCCCCCTCTGCCTACACACACAGTTCGCCATATTTTAACATGTTGCGTTACTGTGGCATATTTGCTACAATCAATGAGCCAATATTGGTACTTCAGTACTAACTAAACACTGCAGTTTACATAGAGTCTACGTGACTCTACGTAAGAGCACACATTCGTGTACACTCGGTGCCTGTTGACAAATGTTCAGTGACATAACCGGCCATTTCAGTACCATTTGGAATACTTCCCCTGACCTGAAAATCCCCTGTGCTGCTCCCCCCTCCCTCCGTCCATCCCTCTCCCAGGACCCCTGGCAACTGCCGATCTTTCTGCTGTCTCATTGCACTTTGCCACAGTTAGCTTTAATTCACAACTGAAGGCTCTTTTCATTGCTTGCAACTCTCCTGCTCCTATTACAATGCAACAGATATTTGTCTTGGAAAACTCTCTCTGGGTGTCTCCTGACCTGCTCCCCGAGGGACCTTTCGCCCTCTGGCCCTGGGGACAGGCACTAGTGTGGGATCCCTGTTTCCTGAGTCCCAGGTTTTCTTATTTCTTGGTTTTCTCCCTCATTTTCATTTCTTTTTTATTCTTTAATTAAATGTATTGGGGCGACATTGGTTAATGAAATTATATAGGTTTCAAATGTACAATTCTGTGACACATCATCTGTATGTTGCATTGCGAGCCCACCACCCAAAGTCAAATCCTCCGTCACCAGGTATTTGACCCCTTTCACCCTTTACTATCCCCTACCCCTTCCTCTGGTAACCACCGCACTGTTAGGTCTGAGTTTTTGTTTTTCTTGTTTGTTCATTTTTCGCTTTCAGTTTTGTTTTGTTTTGTTTTTAATCCTCGCCTAAGGATAGATTCCCATTGATTTCAGAGACAGAAACATCAATGGGAGAAAAAAAAATTGATTGGTTCCTCCCATACATGCACTGATCAGGGATCGAACCCACAACCTAGGTATGTGCCCTGACAGGGAATAGAGCCGGTGCACGGAATGACACTCCAACCAACTTATCCACATGGCCCAGGCTGTTTGTGTTCAGTTCGATATACCACGACTGAGTGAAGTCATATGATTCTTTTTTAAAAGATTTTATTTATTTATTTTTAGCGAGAGGAAGGGAAAGAGAAGCAGGAGAGAAACATCAATCAGCTGCCTCTCGTACACCCTTGACTGGGACCAAACCCAAAACCCAGGCATGTGCCCTGACCAGGAATCGAACTGGCGACCTTTTGCTTTTCAGGATGACGCCCAACCAACTGAGCCACACTGGCTCGGGCAAGTCAAATGATTCTTAACTTTCTCTGTCTGACTTGTTTTGTTGGAGTGCATTCTCTGGTAGCACTATGAAAGAGATACATGGGCAAAGAGATTATGTTTTGAGAACCTTGCATGTCTGAAAATACCTTTATATTCTCCCTTCTCTTTAATTGATTGCTTGTGAAAAGCATGATTACTATTTTATAGTGTTGTGGAAGTTCTGACTGATGCAAAAAGACTTAACATGAACTCAAAATGTATAATAATGACAAAAAAAATAAATAGCTGCACATATTATATATCTAAAAAGTACAAATGTGTCCAAAATAAATCTTGTTATGAAATTGGATGTCAGGAGTTGTTATACACTGAATTGTGTTTCCCTGAAACTCATATGTTGAAGCCCTAACCACCCCCCCACCCCCCAATGTGACTGTATTGGAGATAGGGCCTTTAAGGACGTAATTAGGATTAAATGAGGTCATATAACGGTGGGGCCCTAATCTGATAGGACTGGTGTCCTTAAAAGGAAGAGACTGGATATCTGTCTGCGTGTTCATAGGAAAGGCCCTGTGAGGCCACAGTAAGCATTTGTTGATAGCCAAATAAATGGACGTCCAGCGTTGGGTCTACTTTCATTTGTATCTTCCATTCGAGGAGGAGCTCTGGAACCATTTCTTTCATTCTGCGCACCCTTCTTTTTCTCTGCTCTATCGCTATAGCCTACGGTATTTGGATGTTGGATTTTTTGAGTAATGCCTGGATTTTTTGAATAGTGTCTGAATTTTTTTTATCTTTTCTCTCCTATTTCTGTCTCCTTTTGCTCTGATTTATAGGATATTTCTTAATTTTATCTTCCAAATATTCTATATCGAATTTGTCATGTCTTCTGCTCCTTTCTATTCTGGATGTTCCATGTTTGTGTGTGTGTGTAGCATCCTGTTGTGTTCTTGCTTGATGAGCATATTAAGCTCTCTTACTTCTCTGAGATTATTGATTAAAGTTCTTTTTAAAGTTTTCTTTTTCCTGAATTGTCTCTGTTCCTTCCTAGGTGCCTGTTGCTTGTCTGCATCACACTTTCTGAAGTTAGACCACTTCCTTAGCCGTCTGATTTTCCTCGGCGCCCTGCTCATGTTTAGGAGTTGAGGGCTAAAGAATTCGCTGCAACCTGTGAACCCTCAGACCATGGCCTAGCATGGCAGGTGGTCTGACAGCACCATTTCGTTGAAGATAAATTTGTGTCAAGATCTTTCCATCTTTTCCCTGGGCTGGTCAGGATCGTCTGCAAAAACTTGCTGGCCATATCGAGACTTAAGCAAGGGAAGAGGGCTGGGGGTGGATCTCCAAATTCAGAACATAAATGTTCATTTTATTTAGTACAGTTCACCTGCCTTCAGTTAGCCTCACGCCCCCATCCACCACAACCCACGCCTGCTTCTTAGGTAACAAACCTCTGTTCTGGACCAGAGCGGCGGAAGTGCAGGCTGCGCAGCCAGGTTAGGAGCCAAGGAGCCAACTGCTTTTTTTTTTTTTCACTTACGACTTTGAAATATTTTTAAACTTCTATAAAAGTTGCTAAATGTCTGGAGTTCTTGCATATGCTTCATTCATCTTCCCCAATGTTAAAGTCTCACATGACTCTAGTACAATGATCAAAAGCAGGATACTGACATTGATGCAATCCTATCAACTAACTTACAGACTACATTTGGATTTTACCAATTTTATATACACTCAGGTGGGTATTTTCATCTTTAATTCTATGAATTTTGTAATATGTGTATATTTGTGTGGCCATCATGATGTAGAAAAGTTTCATTACCTCGGAAACTCCCTCATGCTGTCCCTCTAAGATCACACCATCTCCCAACCATGGCAAACACTACTCTGTTCTCCGACACTCTGACTTTGTCATTTTACAATACTATATAATGGAATCATACAGAGTATAACCTCTTAAGTTTGACTTTTTTCACCCCATGTAATTTCCTTGAAATCCACCCAGTCTGTTGTGTGTGCCAGTAGTTCCTCCCATACTGTTGCTAAGTGGTATTCCATCACATGGATGTGCCATTTCTCTTAAACATTCAGCCATCAAAGGAAATCTGAGTTGCATACAGGCTTGGGCCATGACAAAGAAAGCTTCTATAAATATTTGTGTGCAGGTTTCTGTGTGAACGTAAGTTTCATTTCTCTTGGGAGTGAAATTTCTGGGTCGTATAGTAAATATATATTTAACATTGCAAAGAAACTGACAAACTGTTTCCCTGAGTGGCTATGCTGTTTTGCATTCCCACCCACAGTGCAGAAGAGCTCCAACTCCTCCATCAGTTGATCCTCACCGTAGCTTGTAGTATATTTAATTTTAGATAGTTCTAATAGATTTGCAGCAGTATCTCATCAAGGCTTTAATTTTCTTTTCCTCAATGGCTAATGATATTAAATGTTTTTCATGTGCTTATTGTTTATCCTTATAACCTCTTTGGTGAACTATGTCTTCCAGTATTTTGCCCATTTTTAAATTGGATGGTTTTCTTACTCTTGAGTTTAGAGAGTTCTTTTTTTTTAAGATTTTACTTATTTTTAGAGAGAGGGGAAGGGAGGGAAAAAGAGAGGGAGAGAAATGTCAATGTGTGATTGCCTTTCACGCGCCCCCACTGTGGACCTAGCCCACAACCCAGGCATGTGCCCTGACTGGGAATCAAACCAGCAACCTTTGGTTTGCAGCCCTCACTCAATCCACTGAGCCACACCAACCAGGGCTAGAGAGATCTTTATATATTCAAAATACAAGTCTGGGTTCTGGTCAAGATAGTGGTATATGTAGAAACCCTTCACTTCCTCGCACGACCAAAAGGAGGAGAACCACCAACCTAAAATCAATAAACAACCAGAAGTGCCAGAAAAATCAAACTGCACAGAACTCCAACAACCACAGAATTAAAGAAACAGTGAAACAGAACAACCAGACTGGTGAGACGAGTGGACAGAGAGAACCCACAGCGAGGCTGTGCTGGTAGGCCTGCTGGGAAAAACTGCAGGGA
>PVJI01013698.1:0-46851 GCA_004026765.1 Micronycteris hirsuta
CTTGTGAGGTAAGCAAGCAAAATACAACCAGAGAAACAAATTATAACCAGAGACATTGAAATTTAGAACAATCTGGCAGTAACCAGAGGGGAGGGGGAAGGGGATAATGGGGACAAGGGTATTCAGGAACTGCTATAAAGGACACATGGACAAAACCAAGGGGGAGGGTGGAAACAAGGGAGGGAGGTGGGTTTGCCTGAGGTTGGGGGTGGGGGTAAATGCAGACAACTGAAAGTGAAAAACAATAAAATAATTTAAAAAAATAATAATAAAATAAAATTGAAAAAAAAAAAAAAAAGTCAGCTATTGCACTTTGCTCAGCTAGTTAGAGAGTTATCAAGTCCACCAAAGATTGAGGGTAGATTCAAGTTCAGGGCTTGTACAGGAGGGAATGGACTGATTTTTCTCACATACTCTCCTTCTGTGTCTCAAATCAATAAAAAAATATAAGGAAAAAAATTAAGGAGGCCTGGCTGGTGTAACTCAGTGGATTAAGCGCAGGCTGCGAACCAAAGGGTCGCCGGTTTGAATCCCAGTCAGGGCACATGCTTGGGTTGTGGAATAGGTCCCCAGTGAGGGCCATGTGAGAGGCACCCACACATTGATGTTTCTATTTCCCTCTCCACAAATAAATCTTAAAAAAAAAAAAAAAGACTTTGTGTAATATGATTCCGTAGATATAAAACATTCTAGAACAGGTACCTACACCCCAGTTGTGTGGTATGGAGAGTGCGCAAACCATTTGGGCTAATGGACATGTCTGCATCTGTCCATCTATTTTATTTCTATGTCATCCTGAGGTGATAGGGACATGGTGAGTAACGCAGCCAAGCTGCCCTCTTACCCAGTGAGACCAGGTTCCAGTAGACCTCCATCATCACATCTCTGTACAGGTCCTTCTGCTCAGGCTTCAATTGCTGCCACTCCTCCTGGGTGAAGTCCACAATCACATCCCTGAACGCCACCGACCCCTGTGAGAGGAAGTGCACACCACTCACTGCAGGGCCTTCTTTACAGTGTTCGGAAGACATGGCTAGAAGGGCTGAGAGGATCAGGAAGGCACATAGGATGCATCTGATTGATGTCAACAAGGTGCAGAGCTCTGAAGGGCCTGACCAGTCAGAGTCTTCGTTGCCTAAATACACTGTGGGTTCTCGGATGGGTAAATAAACTATGGGGCTGTTCACAGGAAGTCAAACAACACAATTCAAAAGTGGGCAAAAAACCTGAACAGACACTTCTCCAAACAAGACATGCAGATGGCCAGTATACATATGAAAAAAGGCTGAATGTCACTTATCGTCAGAGAGCTGCAAACTAAAACCACAATGACATATCACCTTACACATGTTAGAGGGAAACCCTCACCATGGACCCTCTACTAGTCAAAATCATCGAGACAGGTGCTTGGGCAGCGGCAACTGTCTGAGGTGTCTGGGGAACGGGGAGGAGTGATGTGAGGTTGGGTCCATGGGGGGAGATTCTGGGTGGGACTGCTGGGTCAAAACCTCAAGCTTAAACGACACACTGGAGCACTGAGGAGGCAGATGCAAAAATATCCAAACCAACAATGACTGGTGAACATGAAAAATATGTGTTTTACTTTACAGAAAACAACGTAGCAGACATTTTGGCCAACCCAGTAAGGACAATCTATTGAAATTACCATTGAAGTCAAAAACACATCCACCACCTCACAAGAAAACAGTCAGATTGTCCCTTACATGGTTAAATATACTGATATCGAAGTACCCACTATTTCCTTTCCTACAGTCAAGGGAAATGAGATCAAACAAAAAACTGTACATGAATGTTCACAGCAGCATGACTAATAAAAACAAAAAGTGGAAACAACCCCAATTGCATACCACCTGATAAATGCATACAACAGGGACTACTTGCATAATGGAACAGTATACAGTCATGAAAGAGGACACCTACTACAGCACAGAGATACATTGAAAAAATGGTGCTCAGTGAAAGCAGCCAGATACAAAAAATCCACGTGTTGTATGATTCCACTTATAGAAATGTCTAGCCCTGACTGGGTAATTCAGCTGGTTGCAGTGTTGTGTGTACAACCAAAGGTTAAGGGTATGGTCCCTATTAGGGCTCGTATGGGAGACAAACGATCGATGTTTTACTCACATCGACGTTTCTTTCCTACTCTTTCTCACTTCCTTCCCTTCTCTCTAAAAATAAATAAATAAAATCTTAATGAAATAAAAACAACTTTACCACCATAAACAGAGAATAAACATTTCCTAAATCTCAAGCCTCACAATGCTAGCTGGTGTGGATCATTGGATTGAGCATTGGCCTTCGAACGTACAAGTTACTGGTTGGATTCCCAGTCAGGGCACATGCCTGGGTTGCAGGTTAGGCCCCTAGTTGAGGGTGTGTGAGAGGCAAATACACACTGATGTTTCTCTCCCTCCGTTTCTCTGAAGTAAAATAAAAAAAAATTAAAAAAAGGAAATAATAAAATCTCCTGGCTGTTGTGGCTCAGTGGGATGAGCACCAGTCCATAACTGAAATGTCTCTTATTTGACTCCAAGTCAGTGTGCATGCCTCGGCTGCAGGCCAGGTACCATGTTGGGGCGTTGTAAGACAACCCATGAATGTTTATGTCGCACACCAATGATTTTCTTCCTATGTTTCTCTCTCCCTTCTCCTCTCTCTAAAACATAAGTAGAGTAGCTCCACTTGCGTAATTCAAAAAAATGAAATAAAGAATTATACAAGATGAAGAGAAATATTTATGCCCAGCCCTGATCAGGTGGCTCAATTGGTTGGAACTGTGTCCTAGACACAAAATAATTGCAGGTTCTATACCAGGTTGAAGCGCATGTGGGAGACAACCCATTAAAATGTTTCTCTCACATCTGTGTCTCACTCCTGCTCTTTCTTTCTCTGCCTACAACTCAATGAACATATCCTCTATTGATGATAAAAAAAAAACAAAACACTTATGTGGAGGACAGGGAAGGCTGGTGTCATAGCTAAGGTTGAGTGCTTGGCAAGGCCGCGCCTGACTGCTTGCATCTGCAAGGCGGATCAAGCCAGTAACAACAACAGCCAGGACCCACAGGGGTTAGCTGAATGCGACTGTAACTTCTGCAGAAGAAATATTTATCGTTTAGATAGCCTGGAATGGAGCAATTATGCCTGCAGTTTTTCCCTGAGTCTGCAAAATGTCCTTGAGCTTTATCTAACTAACCCTTATAAAATAAATGTGGAGGCCATGTTCAGGGTCAGTGTCTCCCCATCAGAGAACAATGCCCCACCTGGCCCCTGCTTTTCTTTAAAGTGTCTGTGTCTGTGTCTTTCTTAATCTCCCATCGCCTCCCGTCAGGGACCTCTTCCCTCTGCAGGTGATTGCACATTTACCTCAAGACATGTATATATAAAAATTACTGATTTCAGAGACACGGAGAAAGAGATGTTCCAATTCTTGATTATTTCATTGGCTGCTTCTTAAAAGGGCCCTGACCAGCAATCAAACCCAAACCATCGTATATCAAAAAGATCCTCTAACCAACTGAACCACATTTCTACATTTTCTACTACAAAGTTTTTCTTCCATAGAAGGAAATTTAGAGAATATACAACAAATTGCCATCCACTAAAACATCACAAAACATCACGATGACAGTCAGGGACATTCACTGGTCCCTCACATCCAGCGTCCTCCTCCCATCCCCCTCCATTCTCCTGGGCATGTAGTACCCCTGCATACTTCTGAAGGTACCTCATCCAGCACTTCCTGCCCCAGGCCTCTATCACACTTCACTGAATATGTTTAAGCGGCCATATCCCAGATGCCCACAGGTGTCTTCTGAGAGGCCTCAGGGTAGGACAACTCACTCCTAAGCCATCCTGTCCTTTGCAGTAGAAAAATGCCATGGTCAGGACAGTACTCTCTCAATTCAGGGTGGACAATACCCCAGGATATGGGAATAGAGTCCTGGGGCTTGATTGGGTTTGGGAGAATCAAGGGTCATCCCCATCAAGAGCATGACCCTAAGGAAGGAAGAGCCAGAGGGTGACATGACATACCAGGGCCTTCCTGGACTGAAGCTGGATGGCCATCCTTCCAGTGCCTATGGTGACCTGGGCACAGGGAGAGAGAGAAAAGGCACAGTGAGAGATCAGGACAAGGCCTTCCTGCTATGCAAACATGACAGACACACCCACTAGGAGACAGGCAGACGAGGATAGGCACACACATTAATAGTGAATGCATGCAGGGGGCTTATGGTATCCAAGGTCTTCTATTCACGTCCCTGATTTGATCCTCCTGACATCATGCATTGGTGGGGTTATTTTCACTCACCCCATTTTACAAATCAGGAAACTGAGGCATAAAAAGATAAGCCAGGGACCCAAGAAGATAAGGGTGGGATTAGAGTTGGGCTGAGTATATCAGGGTTCATGTGCTTGGTGCACATGTCATACCTACAAACATGCATTCCTCCAACACAAAGGCATGCCCACACAGCCAGTTCCAAGCCTGAGGGAGGAACAGGACCCTATGGCCCCTTACCCTCAGGGTCTGACCCACCCAGGAGGCACAGTGGGCCCAGGGTGGCTGAGAGCAGTAGGAACCCTTGAAAATGTCATCATTTCAGTATTGGCTGGTATGGCTCAGTGGACTGAGTGCCTGCCAACCATAGGGTCGCCAGTTTGATTCCCAGACTAGAGTACATGCCAGGATAACAGGCCAGGTACCCAGTAGGGGGAGCCCGAGAGGCAACCACACACTAATGTTTCTCTCCCATTCTTTTTCCTTCCCTTACCCTCTCTCTAAAAAGAAATATACAAAATGTTTAAATAAAAAAAATATATCATCATTTCTTAAATGTGAATCTAATGCAGCCTTGACTATTTTTGTCCTTACAACAATACAATCACTACTCCAAGTTTACTTTATTTAAAAGGAGGCCATGAAGGCACAGTGGTCCTGGAAATAGCATGTAAAGAGGCTGGTGACTGCTGAACCCAGAGTGGCCCTAGATATGTGGCTGCAGACCCAGGGGTGGCGCCTGATCCTGTTCCTTCCTCCTCCTCTGTGCAAGCTTTCTGACATTTCCTGGCATCCACTGTTCTTAGGAGAAACAAAGATTTCCCACTGTGGGGTGTTTAGTATGGGTGCTCTGGTACCTGGATGCCTGGGTGTGGAGTTGGGTGATTCACTTAACATTCTCTGACCCTCAGTTTCCCATTTTGCAGATGGTGAGGGTCCCTACCTCAGAGTCACCGGGAGGCCTGTAAATGTCCAGAACTAGCACTGCCTGGTGTAGCCCAGTGGATTGAGTGCCCAACTGGGAACAGAAGGATCTCCAGTTTGATTCCTAGTTGGGGTACATGCCTGGGTTTCAGTCAGGGGTACATGCCTGGGTTGTGCCTGTCCCCCCAGCAAGAGGCAGGCACACAGTGATGTTTCTTTCCCTCTCTTTCGCCTTCCCTTTCCCTCTCTCTAAAACAAAATATATAAAATCTAAACAAAAATAAAAATGCCCAGAACCATACCCTCAGCACTGAACACACATACTCCCTGAACAAAACCCACCCAGCTCAACAGGTCAACATGGGGTAAGGTCTCTGACCCTCTTTCTTGACCCCAAACCTGGCTACCACACACGTCCTGCCCTCCCAGGGCAAGGGGAGGCTCTGAGGGCAGGAAGGAGATGGACTGGGGGCCCCGCAGGCAGGCAGCTCCGCCAGGCCCACCTGTCCAGGAGGGCGTGTTCTCCACGCTCTCGGGAGGGCCCAGCCGACGCACTCACTCACAAATGTCGGCAATGCCTGGAAAAAGACGCAGATGCACACAGACAGGGGAAGGCTCCGGCAGGAGAGACGCACCCCACACGCACATATACACTCACTCCAGACACACAGGCAGGCGCAGAGGAAGAGACCACACACAGGTGGACATCGGGATGGTGCCTTCACAGGAGACACCGCGGACGGAAATAAAGGCAGACACGCACACACAGGAACAAAGAAGGACCCCAGAGAGACAAAGATCTGCAGCCACCCCCCCCTACACACACACACGAGCAAAGTCAAAGCACAGGTGCCTCGCGCACACCCGCGGTGACACACACCCAATGACAAACACAGACATACAAAGAGACCGCCGGGGAGTCTCAGCCCCACACATACACACACTCACAGCCACAGGCATTACCTTCACCGGTGCGACCACACCCGGAGCCGCACTCAGTCTCCCGAACCCCGACCCAGTCCGCGGTCAGACTCACCACGCGGTTACCTCAGGAAAGAGACCAGCTTCCGCTTCGACCACGACCGCACTGCGCCTGCGCTTAGCGGCCTACTACATTTCCACTCACAGCGCCTCACTAGGCGAGCGTTGCCAAGCGACCGGAGAGTGAGTAGGGGACGCGAAGCCCCCCGCGACACAAAGTCAATAAGACGGAGTTCGTAAGGGAGCTGGGGCGTCAGGGCGAAGAAAGCGAAGTGGATCAGGGAGCGGAAGGGAACTGCAGAGAAGGACGGGGCCCAGGGAGGAGGGGGCGAGCGGTGACTGTGGGAAGACAGCGACGGTGGGGTTCATAGCCGTACGTGGCGGCGGACTGAGAGCCGAGTGAGCTGGAGTGGAAATAGAGACCGGGAAATTGCAGGGAAGGCGGGGCGGGGGTGGAGGCGGAACAGACGCTGTAGACCCCGCCCTCTCAGCCGTCCAGCTCTCTGGCCTTCGGTCGGCATGGGCGCGAGGACTTGCCGAAAATTTGTGAAGCCTGCGGAGAGGCCAGGAAGTAAATGATGTTAAAAGAAAGTATCGAGTTTTCGCCTTCAGAGCCAGCTCCCGTTCAGGACGTGTTACTGTTACAGAACCAATGTGGGGGTTCTGCTGCCCGTCGCCCCCAATACGAAAGCTCTAGAGGCAGAGGCTGGTGAGAAGGGGGAGAATGGCAGATACTTTTCTCAAAGCCCATCCCCTCCGAAAAACCGAGAAAACCCCGGCCATCTTCAGCCCAAAACAGAAAGGCGAGTCCAGAGATCCTGCTTCAAAGTACCATCTTTTGGGAACAGCAGTTGTCGCTGAGCAGTCACCCAGGCAGCTCAGCTTGTTCGTGGCTGCTGTATGGTTTCAGGCTCCCTCCTGGAACCTGCAGGCTCTGACGTTAGCCAGGTCTCTTCAAGGACCAGAAGGTCCCACCAACTGGCAGGGTAGTATCATAGCCAGGTGGGCAAGAGACCAAGCTCGGACTGGGAAACAAAGGGTCATTGGTTTGATTCCCAGTCTAGGCACATGCCTGGGTTGCGGGCCAGGTACCCAGTAGCTGGGCTGTGAGAGGCAACCACACATTGATGTTTCTCTCCCTCTCTTTCTCCCGCCCTTCTCCTCTAAATATAAATACAATCTTTAAAAAAAAAAAAAAAAGGAAACTTAGGGAAAAGTAAAATACCCCTATAGAAATTCACCCCATGGGGAATGTGTATTGGGTAAATGAGCATCCAGGATAAAGGAGATGAGAAATAACTCCACCAACTGGTATTGCTGGTCAGAATATGTGTGTGGTGGGGAGATGGACAAATGTGATTTCCTCCTGATACTTCTCCATCATCATGCGAGACCAGCAAACCCAAGGGAACCCGTTCTGATAATGGGCATCAGAGGTGGTGTGACCATTCCCAAGCAGGAATCAGGGCTATGAGGAGCACATAGCCTGAAACTTGTTGCTGGGTTCTTGGGTATTTGTGCTCCCTCCCCTCAGTGGTTGACACTCATTTGGACAGGGGAACCAATAACTCCCTCTGTTGCACCTGACAACCATTTAAAATGATGTTGGTGGCCTTGGATGGTGTGGCTCAGTGGACTGGAAGCCAACCTGTGAACTGAAAGGTTGGTGATTCGATTCCCAGTAAGGGCATATGCTTGGGTTTTGGGCCTTCTCACACATCGGTGTTTCTCTTCCTTTCCCTTTCCCTCTTGTCCCCCCTTTCTGAAAATAAATAAACTTTTAGAAAACAAGATGTTTGTTTCACTTAATTAAAAGTTCTATTTAAAAAAAAATTTTAAAGACCACTATGAGAGACTTTGGTATCTGAAGTGGTGACTGCTACTTCCTAATGAAAAGAGTATTTTTTCTCTCTGTGAACCACCTGGTAACTTATAGAGCTCATGAGTTTGGGGCCTTCCAGCTCCATGTAAAAAAAAGGCAGAAGCACTATTACCAAAGCAATAATCCCCCTCCTGCAGCCTCACCATTGCCCAGGACACATGGAATCCCCCTAGCTGGCCCCCCCTGCTCCTGCCCATGCCTTCTCCCTGTGGTCCAGCCTGGCTATTTGTATCATTAAGATGTACAAACACATGTTTCCCTGGCAACCAAGCTACTTTCCTGATGAGGATGTGATACAAACAAGGGAGGACACAGGAGAGGAAAATGGGGAAATTGGGAGTGAGAGGTCTCCAGCCCAAGGCCCTTTTACACCATAAACTGCAAAGCCAAGTGCAAAAGCATTTGCTGAATGTCTCGGTCACTGAAAAAATGCCAACTGCAGCCACCTTAGGTGGTGATTAATGACTTTGTTTCCCTTCTCTCATTCTTTTTCATTCCTCATTGGAGGATATGTACTTGATTTTACAGAGAGAGGGAGAGACGGAACTCCCTGAGAGAAAAATCTGTTTGTTGTGATCTGCAACCTTTGGGTGCTAAGGACAATATTCCACCTATGTGAGCCACCTGGCCAGGGCTGAGTGGGGCCCACAACCCAAACATTTGCCCTGACCAAGAACTGAACTGGAGATCTTTCAGTTGGCTGGCTGATGTTCCATCCACTGAAACATACCAGCCAGGGCAATGAGATAATGCTGGGAATCACCCTGCCTGGTTTCAGAAGCTGTAATCCCACCCCCCGCCCCCATGACTAAGGCTGAGTGAGAGACCTTGGGACCATAATCTGCTAAGGAGACAAGGCTTGTCTCCCTGGCGGGGGCACTGTCTCTGCCCCCTTTACTTCACCCTGCTTGGCCCCCAGGGGATGGCCGATTAGCCAATGATGGGTAAGATTCCTCAAGGGAGAGACGACCTAAGACAGACATGGTCTCAAAGGAGACCTCGGGGAAGGATTTGGGGGCTATAGAAAAAGGGGGTGATAGACCCTCACCCCTTGGCTTTGACATAGTCTGTGTCCTCATTCTGTCTGAGAGAAGTCTCCTAATCCCTTGGCTGCCTTACTTCCATCGCTGGACTTAAGCCTGAAACAATGCAGGAGGTGGGTGCAGCCCTGTTCTGGAAAGGGTGAGTTCCCTGGCCCATCAGGCCGATGGAAGAATGCATAAAATCCTGTGAAATCTACTTTGCTGATATCCTCAATTTAAATGAGAAGGGTCCAAGCATGAAATGAGTTTGTTCCCCAGTTTTATGGCCCTTTAGCTATCTGACCCTGACTCAAAATAAGCCCTCATGCTTCTTTGAATGTTATCTATTGTTTGATCATTACTGCCTCACACTGATTGATGAGCTTTACCTATATTCCTGTGGAAATTGAACCCAGTAAAAGGGCCCATTGAGGAACAGGTTCCTGGTCCTTCTCCTTTGAGAGACCGGCCACCTTTCCAACCCAAGCAGATCATGTCTTGGTAGACTTATTCTCATCCGTTAATGCCGCGGATACTACGGTCCAGAGTCTGCATCAAGATAGTCCATGATATTTTCCTGAAGAGTTAAGTCAATAAAGTGTGGTGTTTGTAAATGTAAAATATTACAATGATTTAATGGGGAAAATAAACTGAGTGAGCTGAATCAAGTCCATTTGTTGTCTGGGTGCAGCCCATGGTCTGCCCTGTTGAGTCACCCATGATCGCGGAATCCCTGTTGGTTAAGAGCCAGGAGACCACAACATGGGCAGGGGATCTGTTGTTCCCTCCTCGGGGTCATCAGCGGTGGTCCAGAAAACATGACTGTTTCACCAAGACTCCTGTAAGGATCACCCCATAAGTAGAAGAATCTACTTCACTTTTAAAATTTTTATTTGAAAGAGACACATCAATTTTTCTGTACCACTCATCAAAGGATTCATTTTCTTTTTCTTGTAGGTGCCTGACCAGTGATTGAACCTGCAACCTTGGCATACACAAGCAATGATTCAGTAACTGAGCCACCAGCAGGGCCCCAGTTTCAGGCCAGGGGGGTAGGTGCACTGACCTCTGTCTATCCCACTGGAGCACTTCAGTAAATTAGCAACTACACAGAAGTGGGAGACAATCCAAGTATGGATCACCACCAGCTCGCCCTCTTTTGGTGATGAGCAGGAGGGCACTAGGCCACAGGGCCCAGTCAGCAGCCATTTACCAAGATTCATAGAATCATCTCAAACAACAACCTGTACAAAATAGTTGCTAGTTACCCATTTACTAATAAAAGCTTTATGTATTGCTTTATTGTTAATAGAGCACCATTTTTATATCACTTGCTATTTATTATTGGTAACCAGTTGCTATCAACATCAGTAATGAAATATTAAGTAAAACATGACCTAGGCTGCGGGTAAGGCGTAGATTAGGTAATGCCCCCACCTGACTGAAGGCACTTTATTTCCTCAGGAATTCTGGTTGCATGGGGGTGGGTCAGGACACTGTCATGTGAGAGAGGATTGTTCTCCTGTAACTTAAATGGCCCTGTGAGGAGAGCACCAAAAGGCTGGGTTTCAGCAGAACAGGCACTTTCCCCATCTCTGCTACTGAAGGTCTGGGCCCTGACACCTGGTCTGACCGTTCCCAAGCCAGGAATGTTGGGCTGGGAGGGACAGGTGTCCTCATACCTTGGGCAGGCTTGCTGGGTTCCTGTCGGGTATTTGGATTCCCTCCCCCAAAACATTCACACTCATTTTGACAGTACAACCTGTACGTGTACCGTTTGCACATGATTGTTTAAAATGACAGTGGTTTCGCTTAATGTAAAGTTCTATTTAAAAAAACTTAACACACCCCTATGAGAAACTATGGCATCTGATCCAAGTATTAGTTCCCATGCCGAAAAAAAATTTTTCCCCTCATAAAATACCTGGCACCTTCTACTGTTGGAAGAATATTTGAGGATGGTATGGGGTAAATGAGGACAGCCACAGATGTGACAACCTGAACTTCAGACAGGATCCAGGCATGTTTAACAAAGTGACAATGTCCCCATGGAGCCCACATCCACATCTTTCTTTCTCCCCTCCACTTTGCTATGCAGGAGACGGAGACCAGAGACACTGAATGTGTTGTCCAAGCTTCTAGAACAGTTTACTCGATCTGGGTCTGGAGCCATGGGACCCCTGACCACATTTCCAGATACTAGACCTCTAGAGGGGCTAGCTTTGCACTTGGCCCTGTAGGTATGGGGGAAGCAAACGATGAGAATGCTGTGGTGTGTCATCAACACTCATATTTCTCAGACAGGTCTGATCAGGACTTCTCGTGTCCTACCCGTGGGCTCCAATATCAAGTCTGGCACTGGCCCATGGGCTCAGGACCTACCAGTTGGGTGTGGATTCTAAAATCCTCCAATTCCCTGCTATGTACCATGTGAGGTAGAAATTCCTGCTGAAGGTCTTCCTCCACTTGCTACTCTGGTAGGGCTCATCTCCCACAGAAACACCGCCCCCTTCACCCCTCACTGGTGGACAGAGAACAAAAAGTTCCTGAGGTTTTGCTGCACTTCTCAAGGCAGGACTAGTCAGATGATTCTGTAGGGAGGAATGTGTCATGAAGTACTTCTAGCAGATGGCGCACTGGTAGGGAACTCCCAGTGCGCACTTGTCTGTGCTTCCTGAACGAGGAGTTCTTGCTAAAGTCTGTACTAGCCTAACATGTTTGCCTTCTCCTTAGGGTGCATTGTTTTTTTTTTTTCTTTATTTTAGGTTTAAAAAAAATTAACTCATTTTTAGAAAGAGGAAAGGTGGAATAAAGAGAGGGAAAGAAACAGCAATATGTGGTTGCTTCTGGAGCATGCCCCTTCTGTGGATCTGCCCTTGAACCCAGGCATGTGTCCTGAATGGTAATTGAACCAGAGACCCTTTGATTCACAGTCCAGCACTCAATCCACAATGCCATACCAGCCAGGGACAAAATCTGCATTCTCTGATGCTCAATGAGGTTCCTGTTCTGGATACAAGCCTTGCCACAATCCCTGCACACGTATAGCTTCTACCCGGTGTGCATCTGGTGATGCTCAATGAGGCACCTATTCTCTCTGAAGGCCTGGCTGGGGTCCTTGGCCACATATGGCATTTGCCCAATGTGTGTCTTCTGATGCTCAACGAGGCTCTTTTTCACTCTGAATGACTTGCTGCAGTCCCCACACATGTATGGCTTCTCCCCTGTGTGCATCCGTTGATGCACAAGGAGGCTGGATTTCTGACTGAAGGCCTTGCCACAGTCACCGCACACATAAGGTTTCTCACCAGTGTGTGTCCTCTGATGCACAATGAAGCCAGATTTCTGGCTGAAGGCTTTGCCGCAGTCCCCACAGGAGTGCAGCTTCTCCCCGGTGTGAGTCCTCTGATGCAGGATGAGCTGACCTTTCGTGCTGAAGGCCTTGCCACAGTCACTGCACACATATGGCTTCTCTCCAGTGTGCGACCTCTGATGCACAATGAGCATCCATTTCTGGCTGAAGGCTTTGCCACAGTCTCCACATGAGTGCAGCTTCTCCCCGGTGTGCATCCTCTTATGTTCCATGAGGCGCCTATTCTCTCTGAAGGCCTTGCCACAGTCCCCGCACACATAAGGCTTCTCCCCTGTGTGGGTCCTCTGATGCACAATGAGACTCCATTTGTGGATGAAGGCTTTGCCACAGTCCCCACAGGAGTGCAGCTTCTCCTCAGTGTGTGTCTTCTCATGTAGGACGAGGCACCTTTTGTTGCTGAAGGCCTTGTCACACTTCCCGCAAGCATATGGCTTTTCCCCGGTGTGTGTCCTGTGATGATCGATGAGGCGCCTATTTTCTCTGAAGGCCTTGCCACAGTCCCCACACACATAAGGCTTCTCCCCTGTGTGCATCCTCTGATGCTCGATGAGGCGCCTATTCTCTCTGAAGGCCTTGCCACAGTCCCCGCACACATAAGGCTTCTCCCCTGTGTGGGTCCTCTGATGCACAATGAGACTCCATTTGTGGATGAAGGCTTTGCCACAGTCCCCGCACGAGTGCACCTTCTCCCCAGTATGTGTTTTCTCATGCAAGACTAGATACCTTTTCTTGCTAAAGGCCTTGTCGCAGTATCCACATGTGTATGGCTTCTCCCCAGTGTGCATCCTCTGATGCTGGATAAGGATCCAATTATCTCTGAAGGTCTTGCCGCAGTCCTTGCACACATATGGCTTCTCTCCGGTGTGCGTTCTCTGGTGTAAGGTGATATAACCCTTCTTGCTGAAGGACTTGCCACAGTCCCTGCACACGTAAGGTTTCTCCCCAGTGTGCGTCTTGTGATGCACATAGAGGCTTGATTTATGGCTGAAGGCTTTCCCACAGTCCCCGCACATGTACGGCTTCTCCCCAGTATGTATCCTCTGATGCTCAATGAGGCGCCTATTCTCTTTGAAGGCCTTGCCGCAATCCCCACACGAGTAAGGCTTCTCCCTGGTGTGCGTCCTCTGATGCACATTGAGGGTTGATTTATGGCTGAAGGCTTTGCCGCATTCCCTGCACACATATGGCTTCTCCCCAGTGTGTGTTCTCTGGTGTAGGATGATGTTACCCTTCTGGCTGAAGGACTTGCCACAGTCTACACACATGTAAGGTTTCTCCCCGGTGTGCGTCCTCTGGTGTAGGATGATCTTATCCTTCCGGCTGAAGGCCTTACCACAGTCCCCACACATGTATGGCTTCTCCAAAGAATGGTTTCGTTGGTGCTTCCACAGGGATGACTTTGAGCTGAAAGTCTTGCTACAGTGTCTGCACTTGTATGTCTTCTCTGCACAAAGTTGAGAGGGAGGACTGAGGCTTAATGTACCTAAATTCTTTCCACACATGGTGAAACAGTGGGACTCTGGCCCTCTCAGTCCTTCCAATCTTGATGGGGCCATCATGTGGCTCTGGTGGACAAATGCTTTAAATTCACAACACTCAGGGGCTAACACTTGGGACATGTCCAAAGGCCCTAGACAGGTTCCCATGCTCCTGCGTGGCTGTCCCACCCTGTCAAACTGTATCCCTGCTTTTTCACAGGCATAACCCCGGGCTCCATTTTTCATGAGTCCTTCTACCACCATCACAATGGATGATCTGTCTTCCCAAGAGTCCTTCTCTGGGTCGGATTCATTTACGTCCCATTTAGTCTCCAAGTCTGAGGAGAAGGGGAAAGAGATGACAACACATATGTAGTTATTAACCACACTGGGAGGGAGGGCTTTCCCAAGATACGAGGCATAGCCTGACAGCAGGGGCAGCCTGTAGTGGGGACAGAGGAAGCAGGGAAGCCATGATGTGAGACAGTGAGTTGTAAGGATGTGAAAATAGAGCAAGAAAGGCCTGATTGGGAGTGAATACAAATGGGGCCTGCACAGCTCAGAGCTGGAAGGAAAGACCCAGAAGAGAAAGAGGAAGAAAACAGGCATGGAAGAGCACATCAAAGGATCCCAAATACCCCAGCAGGGTTCACTGCACCCAGCTCCATGCTTCCAAGCTTCATCCTGCATGTCCCCAGACACCTGTGTTTCTCAAAGCATTGCCTGTGACTTCTGGCCAAGATGGAGGTGTAGGTAGATGCACTGTGCCTCCTCGCACAACCAAAAGATGGAAAACAACAACTTAAAAAACAAAAAACAACGATAACTGACAGAAAATCGAATTTTATCGAAGTCCGACAACCAAAGAGTTAAAGGCACATTTATCCAGACTGGTAAGCGGGGCAGAGCTGGGTGCACAGCCAGACAACTGTTTGTGAAGCCGGGCACACAACACTGAAACAGGTTGGGGGGGACCGAGGCTGGCAGACCCGGACCCAGCGGAACCGAGGCCAGTGGAGCAATTGGTCCCGCATTCACACGCAGATAAAGTGGGAGAAAAGTTGAGGAGCTGAAGAGACCTCGCAGCACAAGAGCCCAGCTAGGGGAAATAAAGCCTCAAACCACAGACTGAAAACACCTGTGGGCGTTGAGGCGGCAGTGGAAGTAACTCCCAGCCTCACAGGGGAGTTTGTTGGAGAGATCCAGAGTCCTAGAACAAGCCCACCCGTGTGGGAATCAGCACCAGAAGGGCCCAATTTGCTTGTAGGTGGTGAGTGGAGCAAGTGCCACTGTGCCCTCTCAGACCCCCTCCCCACAGACAACATCACAACACAGTGACAAGAGTTACCCCGCCCTGGTGAACACCTAATACTCCGCCCCTTATACGTAACAGGCGTGCGGAGAGGGGGAAAAGAAATGGTCCAATGAAAGAGCAGATCAAAAGTAAAAAAAAAAAAAATACAACTAAGCCACAAAGAGATAGCAAACCTATCAGATGCACAGTTCAAAACACTGGTAATCAGGATGCTCACAGAATTGATTGAATTTGGTCGCAAATTAGATGAAAAAATGAAAGATACGCTAAATGAAATGAGGGGAAATATGCATGGAACCAATAAGGATGGGTAGGAAACTGGGACTCAAATCAACGGTGTGAACCACAGGGAAGAAAAAAACATTCAACCAGAAAAGAATTAAGAAACAAGAATTCAAAAAAATGAGGAGAGGCTTAGGAACATCCAGGACATCTTTAAACATTACAACATCTGAATTATAGGGGTTCCAGAAAGAGAAAAGGAAGACCAAGAAGTTGAAAACTTATTTGAACAAATAATGAAAGAGAACTTCCCCAATCTGGCAAAGGAAATAGACTTCCAGGAAGTCCAGGAAGCTTAGAGAGTCCCAAAGAAGTTGGACCCAAAGAGGAACACACCAAGACACATCATAATGACATTACCCAAGACTAAAAATAAGGAGAGAATCTTAGAAGCAGCAATAGAAAAGGAGACAATCACCAACAAAGGAGTTCTCATGAGACTGTCAGCTGGTTTCTCAAAAGAGACCTTACAGGCAAGAAGGGTCTGGAAAGAAGTTTATCAAGTCATGAAAGGCAAGGACCTACATCCAAGAATACTCTATCCAGCAGAACTTTTGTTTAGAATGGAAGGGCAGATAAAATGCTTCTCAGATAAGGTCAAATTCAAGGAGTTCATCATCACCCAGCCTTTATTATGTGAAATGTTAAACAGATTTATATAAGACATGGAGGGCTATCAACAGGGGAGTGGGAGGGGGAGAGAGAGGGAAAAGGTACAGAGAATAAGTAGCATAAATGGTAGGCAGAAAACAGACGGGGGGAGGTTAGGATTAGTATAGGAAATGTAGAAGCCAAAGAACTTATGTGTATGACCCATGGACAAGAACTAAAGAGGGGAGAGTGGGGGGATATGCAGGATGGAGGGGAATAAACGGGGGGAATGGGATAACTATAATTGCTTAATCAATAAAATATATATATATATTTTTTTTTAAATTTATTTTTAGAGAGAGGGGAAGGGAGGGAGACAGACAGGGAGAGAAACAGCAATGTATGGTTGCCTCTCACATGGCCCTCACGGGGACCTGGCCTGCAACCCAGGCATGTGCCCTGACTGGGAATCAAACCGGGACCCTTTGGTTCCCAGACCGTGCTCAATCCACTGAGCTACACCAGCCAGGGCTCAATAAAATATATTTTTTAAAAAAGCATTGCCTGTTACTACTAACAATAAAATAAGAGCTGATTCTTATGTGGCTGTGCTGGTTGTCCTCTGCCTCACCACCTGCCAATGAAGTTCCCACATGTCCACACTGCCCAGGAGTGGCTGGGCCCTTGGGCTGGATCCTCACCCCTCCACTTAGTACACTAACACTTCCCTGCAGACCACACCGGCTCCCAGCCTGTTATGCCTTGTCGCATGGGTTCCTCAATCTGTTTCCAGACAAGGTGGCTGTCCTGAGGTCCAGACTTGGCATATGCACTTTAAGCTTCATCCAAACATTTAAAACTGTGAAATCTTACACGTAAATCTCATTGAAAAAGAGAAGATCCTGCCACATGTAGCCCTCTTTCCTAGGAGGTAACAAAGAAAGTGGAAATGGTAAGCAGCTATCTCCCTACCCCCATTAAAGCCCTCACTGGCCACACAAAACCTGAGATAGAGATGGTCCCTTGAGTGTAGAACTGGAAACAATCCTAATGTTCATCGTCAAGTGAAAGGATAAACACATGGTGATCCATCCTGGAAGTACAATATTACTCTGCAATAAAAAGAAGTCAGGTATTGCACTGGATGCCTAGCTCAGCTGGTTAGAGAGTCTTCAAGTCCACCAAAGACTGCAGGTTGGATCCAAGTACAGGGCTTGTACAGGAAGGAATGGATTGATTTTTCTCACACACAATCCTTCTTTCTCTCAAATCAACAAAAAAATAAAAACGGAAAAAATGAAGGGAATGCTTCATATACATGGTTGATGCTGAGTGAATCTCAACGAAATGATGTGAAGTGTAAGAAAGTTACAACTACAGCATAAAATATATCACACAGAACTGCCAGAAATGGAATGTATTGATGTCCGACAACCATGGTCGTACAGAACCCATATTCATCCAGAAGGTTAGTAGGGGCAAAGTCACAGACATGAATGTAGAAGAGCAGAAATGTGGTGTGGTGTGAACAGATGGTGGAACGAGTGGTCTCACATACCTGTGTGGTTCATAAAAATTGGGGGTAATACCTCAGGAATGAAGAATCCCACCCCCAGGCCAAACCAACACAGTCTACTGTTCCAGGCCAGGAAGATAAATCCCCATAACTTTTGGCTGTAAATATCAGCACGGGTTGGGGTGGCAGAGGATACTGCCAGATTTTCAGGAGACTCCTCTAAAAGGCTCCCCACAGACTTAGGCCTTCCCAGCCCCACCTGCTCTGGGATCAGCCCCAGGGCAACAGCTGGAAGGGCACCAATGGTATAAGAGCAGAAAGGGAAGTGTCTAAAAACACGGCAAGTGCCGGGAGACGGCTTCTTCCCTGGCAAACCTCCAGAAGCCAAGTGGCAGCATCATCCCCTCTCTGAGCCATCCCCTGACACAGAGCCAAAAAGTGGTGAAGCTGATTGCCCTACCCTGCCAATTACCTAAGGATCCACCCCACACAATTTACATGTGCCTCTTCTACAACAGGCCACACAACTCAGACAGGGAGTCAGAGGAGCTCTACCTAATACACAGAAACAAACACGGGGAGGGTGCCAAATTGAGGATACAAAGAAACATGCCCCAAATAAACAACAGAACAAAACCACAGAAAAGAACTAAACGAAACAGAGATAACCAACCTATCAGATGCAGAATTCAAAAACTGGTTATCAGGATACTTACAACTGATCAATTATGGAAACAGAATAAAAAAGACCCAGGAAGAAATGAAGGACACAACAAGTGAAATAAACAGAAACCTACAGGGAACTAACACTGGAGGGGATGAAGCTGAGATTCAATTCAAGGATTTGGAACATAAGCAAGAAATAGGCATTTAACCAAAGCAGCGTGAAGAAAAAAAGAATTTGAAAATACGAGGATAGCATCAATAGCCCCTGGGGCATATCCAAACGTACCAACATCCGAATCATAAGGCTGCCAAAAGGGGAACAGGAAGAACAAGAAATTGAACACTTATCTGAAAAAATAATGAAAGAAAACTTCCTTAATATGGTGAAAGAAAGAGGCATACAAGTCCAGGAAGCACAGAGAGGCCCAAAGAACTTGGACCCAATCAGGATCACACAAACACACATCATAATTAAAATGCCGAAGGTAAAAGATACAGAGAGAGAATCTTTTTTTTTTTTTAAAGATTTTATTTTTTTTATTAATTTATTTTTAGAGAGAGGGGAAGGGAGGGAGAAAGAGAGGGAGAGAAACATCAATGTATGGTTGCCTCTCACATGGCCCTCACGGGGACCTGGCCTGCAACCCAGGCATGTGCCCTGACTGGGAATCGAACCGGGACCGCTTGGTTCCCAGCCCGCGCTCAATCCACTGAGCTACACCAGCCAGGCTCAGAGAGAGAATCTTAAACGCAGCAAGAGAAAAGCAGAGAGTTAACTTACAAAGGACTTCTCATAAGACTGTCAGCTGATTTCTCAAGAGAAACTTACAGGCAAGAAGGGACTGGCAAGAAGTATTCAAAGTGATGAAAAGTAAGGTCCTACAACCTACTATACTCTATCCAGCAAAGCTATAGTTTAGAATGAAAGTGCAGAGAAAGTGCTTCCCAAACAAGGTAAAGCTAAAGGAGTTCATCACCACCAAGCCATTATTGCATAAAATGTAAAAAGAACTTATTTAAGAAGTAGATCAAACATATGAATATAAATATGAAACAAATTCACAGCTATCAACAACTGAATGTAAAAACCAAACTAAGCAAACAACCAGAACAGGAACAGAATCATAGATAAGGGGATCATTCAGAGGGTTATCAGCTGGAGGAATACGATGGGAAGGAGGGGGATATGGCAGAAAAGGTATAGGGGTTAAGCAGCATAAATTGGTAGGTACAGAATAGACAGCGTGTTGTTAACAATAGTATAGGAAATGAAGAAGCTAAAAAACTTACATGCATGACCCATGGACATAAACTAAGGTGGGCAGGGGACTGCTGAAGAGAAGGGGGCTGATGGGTAGAGGAAGACAAAGGGGAAAACATTGACACAAGCATAATATCATAATCAATAAAATATACTTTAAAAAAGACATGTACAATTGAAACTTATATCATCCTATTAGCCAGTGTCACCAGAATAAATTTAACTTAAAAATAAAAAAGCGATTTAGCAGTTTTTTACATCATTCAAAACAATGAACTCATAATGGGACAAAGATGTAAAGAAAGAGGTAAAATGCTACAAATTGTAGAAAAAACAGGAGTAAATATTTGTGGCCTTTGGCTGGGCAATGGTCCTTCAGATGTGACACCAAAAGTACGAGGAACAACAAAATAAATAAATTGGACCCCATCAACATGAAAAAGAAGTGTGTTCCAAATGACGCCATTGAGAAAGAGAAAAAGAGTGCCCAGAGGATGGGAGCAGTTGCAAAGCACATATATCAAAAAGGTCTTAGAACAAAAATTAACAACAAAAGAATATGTAAAGAAATTTCAAAATTGAATGATAAGGAAGCAAACAACCCAATTTAAAAAAAGAGTCAAAAGACTTGAACCAGATACTTTACCAAAGAGAATATACCGATGGGAAATAAGCACCTGCAAAGCTAGATTGTGGTAAGACTACACACCCATTAGAAAGGCTAAAATGAGAAAGACTTAGGACGTTCAGTTTTGACAAGCACATGGAGCAATGCAACACCCAGCACTTGCTGGTAGAAATGAAAAATGAGGCAACTGCTTTGGAGAAAAATTTCATAGATTCTGAAAGTTAAATATACACCTATGTATAAGTCATCCTTTCCAAACAGAAAGGACATCATGTCTTTACAGAAAGACATCCAGTCCTGGCTGGTATAGCTCAGTGGATAGAGCGCGGGCCCGTGATCAATCCCCAGTCAGAGCACATGCCAGGGTTGCAAGGCAGATCCCCAGTTGGGGGGTACGTGGGAGGCAACCACACATTGATGTTTCTCTCCCTGTCTTTCTCCTTCCTTTCCCCTCTCTCTAAAAATAAATAAGTAAAATTAAAACAAACAAAAAAGACAGACATCCAGATGTGGAAACAATCCAAATGTTCATCATCAAGTGCATGGATAAACACAAGGTGTTCTATCCATGAAGTAGAATATTACTCAGCAATACAAAGAGTATGCTTTGCCCTGGTTATGTGACTCTGGTGGTTGGAGTGTCATCGCAGGCGCCAAAAGGTTGCTGTTTCGATCCCCAATATAAGCCTGTATAGGAGGCAACTGATTGAAATTTCTCTCTCTCTCTTTCAAATCAATGAAAATATCACCAGGTGATGACTTAAAAAAATGTATTAAAAAAAGGGAACTATTCATACATACAAATAATGTCAGTAAACTGTAAGAAATGATGCCAAGGGTAAGAACTCAGATAATAAATTAAATAAAAAATTTAAAAAAAAAGAGGCCCCAGCTGGTGTGGCTCAGTGGCTTGAGTGCTGGCTTGCAAACCAAAGGCTTGCAAGTTCAATTCTCACTCAGGGCACATGCCTGGGTTGCTGGGCAGGTTCCCTGCAGAGGGCGGGTGAGAAGCAACCACACATTGATGTTTCTCTCCCTCTCTTTCTCTCCCCCTCCCCCTCTCTCTACAAATAAATAAAATCTTAAAAAAAAAGACTTCCTGCAATATGATTTACATAGATATAAAATTCTAGAACAGGTAAACTACACACAATGGTTATGTTTTAGAGGATGGGTGAAGGAAAGATAAACTATTTGGGCTAATGGACATGTCTGCATCTGTTCATCTTTTTATTTCTGTGTCATCCTGAGGTGACAGGCACATGGTGAGTAACACAGGGAAGTTGTCCCCTTACCCAGTGAGACCAGGTTCCAGTAGTTCTCCATCATCACGTCCCTGTACAGGTCCTTCTGCTCAGGCTTCAGCTGCTGCCACTCCTCCTGACTAAAGTCCACAATCACATCCCTGAAAGCCACTGACCCCTGTAAGAGGAAGGGCACACAACTCATTCATTGCAGGGCCCTACTCACAGTGTTCGGGAGACATGGCCAGAAGGGCTGAGAGGATCAGGAAGGCACACAGGATGCATCTGATTGATGTCAACAAGGTGCAGAGCTCTGAAGGGCCTGACCACTCAGTCCTTGGTGCCTAAGTACACTGGAAGGGCAAATATTTATGCCCAGCCCGATCAGATGGTTCAGTTGGTTGAAACAATGTCCTAGACACCAAATAATTGTAGGTCTGTACCAGGTTGTAGCTCATGTGGGAGACAACTAATTGAAATTTCTCTCACATCTGTGTCTCTTTCCCTCCCTTTCTCTGCCTAAAACTCAAAGAACATATCCTCTATGATGATTTTTAAAAATGCACTTACCTCCAGACATGTATATATATACAAATGACTCATTGCAGAGAAAGAGATGTTGTTCCAATTCTTGATGATTTTATTGGTTGCTTCTTGAAAGTGCCCTGACCAGGGATCGAACCCAAACCACGGCATATCAAAATGATCCTCTAACCAACTGAACCACATCTGTCCATTTTTTATTGTAAAGTTTTTCATTCATAGAAGGAAATTTAGAGAAAAATACAACAAATAGACATCCACTAAAACATCATGAAACATGATGACAGCCAGGGACATCCACCAGTCCTCATGTCAGGCACCCTCCTTCCATTCCCCTCCATTCTCCTGGGCATGTAGTGCCCCTGAATACTTCTGAAGGTACCTCATCCAGCACTTCCTGCCTGAGGCCTCTGTCACACTTCACTGAATATGTTTAAGGTGCCATATCCCAGGTGCCTACAGGTGTCTCCTGAGATCCCTCAGGGTAGGACAGCTCACTTCTGGGCCATCCTGTCCTCTGCGGTTGAAAAACATCAGGGTCAGCCCTGACTGGCGTAGCTCAGGAGATTCAGCGTGCAAATCAAATGGTTGTGGTCTGATTCCCAGTCAGGGCCCATGCCTGGGTTACAGGCCAAGTCCCCAGCAAGGGGCGAGCCAGAGGCAACCACACATTGATGTTTCTCTCCCTCTCTTTCTCCTTCCTTTCCCCTCTCTCTAAAAATAAATAGAAATGAAGCCCTGGCTGGTGTAGCTCAGTGGATTGAGCACAGGCTGGGAACCAAAGGGTCCTGGTTTGATTCCCAGTCAGGGCACATGCCTGGGTTGCAGGCCAGGTCCCCATTGAGGGCCATGTGAGAGGCAACCATACGTTGCTGTTTCTCTCCCTCTCTTTCTCCCTCCCTTCCCTCTCTCTAAAAATAAATAAATAAAATCTTTTTAAAAAATTCTATAGAAAAAATAAATAAATAAAAATAAATAGAAATGTACCCCCCCCCAAAAAAAAACAAAAAAAACAAACACCAGGGTCAGGACAGTACTTTCAACTCAGGGTGGACAATACCCCAGGAGACGGGGATAGGGGCCTGTGGCCTGATGGGGTTTGGGGAGGCAAAGGGTCATCCCTGCCCAGAAGCATGACCCCAAGGAAGGAGGAGCCAGAAGGTGACATGACATACCAGGGACTCCTTGATCAGAAGCTGAGTGGCCATCCTTCCAGTGCCTATGGTGATCTGGGCACAGGCAGACTGTGCATAGGGGGAGAGAGAGAAAAAGGCACAGTAAGAGATCAGGTCCAGGCCTGACCTGCTATGCAACATGACAGACACACCCACTAGGAGACAGGCAGACGAGGACAGGCACACACATTAATAGTGAATGCATACAGGGGCCCTATGGCATCCAAGGTTCTCTACTCACATCCCTGATTTGATCTTCCTAACATCCTGTGTTGGTGGGGCTATTTTCACTCACCCCATTTCACAGATCAGGAAACTGAGGCACAAAAAGATAAGCCATGTGCCGAAGAAGATAAGGGTGGGATTAGGGTTGAACTAGTATATCAGGGCCCATGTGCTTGATGCACACGTCATACCCACACACATACACTCCCCCAACACACAGGCATGCCCACACAGCTAGTCTCAAGCCTGGAGGGAAGAACAGGACCTTCTGGCCCATCTCCCCTGGGTCTCACTTACCCAGGAGGCACACTGGGCCCAGGGTGGCTGACAGCAGTAGGAGCCCTTGAAAACGTCATCATTTCAGCACTACCTGGTGTGGTTCAGTGGACTGAGTGCCAGCCTACCAACCAAAGGATTGCCGGTTTGATTCCCAGACTAGGGCACATGCCAGGATTGCTGGTCAGATGCCAAGTAGGGGGAGCCTGAGAGGCAACCACGCACTGATGTTTCTGTCCCTTTGCTTCTCTTTCCCTTACCGTCTCTCTAAAAATAAATATATAAAATATTTAAATAAAAAAGAATGTATCATCATTTCTTAAAAGCGAATCTAATGCAGCCTTGACTATTTTTGTCCTTACAACAATAGTCACTACTCCAAGTTTACTTTATTTAAAAGGAGGCCATGAAGGCACAGTGGTCCTGGAAATAGTATGTACATGGGGCTGGTGACTGCTGAACCCTGAGTGGCCCTAGATATGTGGCTGCAGACCCAGGGGTGGCCCCTGCTCCTTCCTCCTCCTCTATGCAAGCTTTCTGACATTTCCTGACATTCACTGTTCTTAGGAGAAACAAAGATTTCCCACTGTGGGGTGTTTAGTATGGGTGCTCTGGTACCTGGATGCCTGGGTGTGGAGTTGGGTGATTCACTTAACATCCTCTGACCCTTAGTTTCCTATTTTGCAGATGGTGAGGGTCCCTACCTCAGAGTCACCGGGAGGCCTGTAAAATGCCCAGAACCATACCCTCAGCACCCAACACATACTCCCTGAACAAATCCACCCCGGTCAGCATGGGGTAGGGTCTCTGACCCTCTTCCTTGACCCCAAACTTGGCTACCACACACGTCCTGCCCTCCCAGGGCAAGGGGAGGCTCTGAGGGCAGGAAGGAGATGGACTGGGGGCCCCGCAGGCAGGCAGCTCGGCCAGGCCCACCTGTCCAGGAGGGCGTGTTCCCAGGCTCTAGGGAGGGCATCCCTGATGCACTCACAAATGTCGGCAATGCCTGGAAAAAGATGCAGATGCACACAGACAGGGGAAGGCTTGGGCAGGAGAGACGCACCCCACACGCACAGATACACTCACTCCAGACACACAGGCAGGCGCAGAGGAAGAGACCACACACAGGTGGACATCGGGATGGTGCCTTCACATGGAGACCGCGGACGGAAATAAAGACAGACACGCACACATAGGAACAAAGGACCCCGGAGAGACAAAGACCTGCAGCCGAGAGACACACACACACACACACACACACACACACACACACACACGAGCAAAGGCAAAGCACAGGTGGCCTCGCGCACACCCGCGGTGACACACACCCATTGACAAACACAGACATACAGAGACCGCCGGGGAGTCTCAGCCCCACACATACACACACTCACAGCCACAGGCAATACCATCACCCGTGCAACCACACCCGGAGCCGCACTCAGTCTCCTCAAACCCCTGCCCGGTCCGCGGTCAGACTCACCACGCGGGTCCCTTAGGAAACAGCGGCTTCCGCTAGGACCCGCGACGGTACTGCGCCTGCGCGCAGAGGCCAACTACACTTCCCAAGAAACTGCGCGTCACTATCAAGTCCTCTCCTCTCGGCTCCCCTCAGAGCTAGCGCTGCCGAGCAAACGTGGGTCTGAGAGGCGGATGCGAGGCTCCGTATCCTAGAAGTCCCCGCGGCACGAAGTCAATAAGACAGGGTTCGTGAGGGAGCTGGGGAGTCAGGGCGAAGAATGCGAAGTGGATCAGGGAGCCAGAGGGAACTACAGAGAAGGACGGGGCCCAGGGAGGAGGGGGCGAGCGGTGAGTGTGGGAGGACAGCGACAGAGGGGTTCATAGCCTTACGCGGCGGAGGACTGAGAAGCGGAGTGAGCTGGAGTGGAAATAGAGGCAGGGAACGTGGGGCGGGGGTGGAGGCGGAAAAGACGCTGTAGCCCCCGTACCCTCAGAAGACCTGCTCTCCGGCCTTGGGTCGGCATGGGCGTGCTGACTTGCAGAACATTTGTGAAGCCTGCGGAAACTCCGGGTTCAAATGATCTTAAACACAAAGTAAGTATCGGCTCTTCGCCTTAAGTGCCAGCTCCCGTTCAGGGCGTGTTACTGTTACAGAACGAATGTTGGGGTTCTGCTGCCCGTCGCCCCCAATACGAAAGCTCTAGGGACAGAGGCTGATGACAAAGAGGTTTTTTTTTTTTTACCCAAATGCAGGGTCGGGGAGAATGGCAGATATTATCTCAAAGCCCAAATACCCCTATAAAAGTTGACCCCATGGGGAATGTGTATTGGGTAAATGAGCATCCAGGATAAAGGAAAAATAACACCACCTCCTGGTATTGCTGGTTGGAATATGTGTGTGGTGGGGAGATGGACAAATGTGCTTTCCTCCTGATATTTCTCCACCATCATGCCAGACCAGCAAACCCCAGGGAACCTGTTCTGATAATGGGCATCAGAGGTGGTGTGACCATTCCCAACACAGCAATCCAGGGCTATGAGGAACATGTGGCTTGCAATCTGCTGCTGGGTTCTTGTGGGGTATTTGAGCTCCCTCCCCTCAATGGTTGACACTCATTTGGACAGGAGAACCAGTAACTCTCTCTTTTGCACCTGACAACCATTTGAAATGATGTTGGTGGCCCTGGATGGTGTGGCTCAGTGGACTGGAAGCCAACGTGTGAACTGAAAGGTTGGTGATTTGATTCCCAGTAAGGGCACATGCTTGGGTTTCGGACCTTCTCACACATCGGTGTTTCTCTTCCTGTCTTTTTCCCTCTTGTTCCCTCTTTCTGAAAATAAATAAAATTTTAGAAAACAGGATGATGTTTGTTTCACTTAATTAAAAGTTTTATTTCAAAAAAAAAATTTTAAAGACCACTATGAGAGACTTTGATATCTGAAGCGACGACTGCTACTTCCTAATCATTAAAAGGGTATTTTTTCTCTTTGTGAACCACCTGGTAATTTATACAGCTCATGAGCTTGGGGCCTTCCAGCTGGTGTTGTAGGGAAACCAGGGGCTGTGTTTGGGGAAAACAAGGTACAGTGATCCCTCACCTATCGTAGGAGTTAAGTTCCGGAGACCCCTGTGATAGGTGAAAATCCGTGAAGTAGCAGCGTTATATTTATTATTTATATATATTTTAAGGCTTTATAAATCCCACACTCCTATAAACCTTTCCCACTCTTATTAACCTTTCCCACACTCTTATAAACACTTCATATTAAAATCATAAATATTATATAAATACCTGTATACCACAAAATCCCATGATATAGCAAAAACTCTGCAATACAGAATTATATATATATATATATATATATATATATATATATATATATAGTTAAAAACCCACAATACAGTGAAGCCGCAATAAGTGAACCGCGATATAGCGAAGGATGACTGTACACACAGACGGTGACAACCTGACCTCTGGACTGGATCCAGGCATGTGTGAGAAAGTGACCATGTACCCATGGAGCCTACCTCGTGCTCTTCCATTCTCCTTCCCCTCCTGTATTTTCCTGTTGAGATGGATACCCACACACAATACATGGGTGGTCCAAGCTCATAGGATAGTTTAATCCAGCTGGGTCTAGAGCTACAGTGCCCCTGGCAGTGCTCCCAGATACTAGACCTGTCAAGGGGCTTGTTTTGCACCTGGCCCTGCAGATGCTGGGGAAGCAAATGGTGAGAATGCCATGGCCTGTCCTCACCGCTCATATTCCTAAGACACATCTGATCAGGACTTCTGTTGTGTCCTACCCGTGGACTCCATCCAATATCAAGTCTGGCACTGGCCCATGCACTCAGGACCTACCAGTTGGGTTTGGATTTTAAGATCCCTCAATTCCCTGCTATGTGTCACATGAAGTAGAAATTCCTGCTGAAGGTTTTCCTGCACTTGCCACACTCATAGGGCTTATCTCCCACAGGATCCTCCTGTGAGTGGGGAGCAAAAGATTCCTGATGAAAGCTTTCCTGCACTAGCCGCACTTATAAATCTCCACAGGGCTCTGGTGAGGATATTTTGTAGGGATGAGTGTGTTATAAAGTCCTTCTGGCAGATGGAGCACTGGCAGAACTACTCCCCAGTGTCTGGTGCCTGTGCTGCCTGAATGAGGAGTCCTTGCTAAATGCCTTGCCGAACCACCCTCACATGTATGGCTTCTCTTGGGTATGCGTACTTTGATGCACAGTGAGGCTCGATTTGTGGCTGAAGGTGTTGCCACAGTCCCTGCACACATATGACTTTGCCCTAGTGTGAGTCCTCTTATGCACATTGAGGATAGATTTCCAGCTGAAGGCCTTGCCACAGTGCCCACATGAATATGGCTTCTCACCAGTGTGTACCCTCTGATGCCCAATGAGATTCCATTTCTTCCTGAAGGCCTTGCCGCAGTCACCACACACATATGGCTTCTCTCCAGTGTGCATCTTCTTGTGCTCAATGAGGCTACACTTATAGCTGAAGGCCCTGCCACAGTCTACACATGTGTACGGCTTCTCCCCAGTGTGCATCCTCTGATGGTTGATGAGGTACCTATTCTCTCTGAAGGCCTTGCCGCAGTCGCCACACACATATGGCTTCTCCCCGCTGTGCAACCTCTGATGCTTGATCAGGTGCCTTTTCTCTCTGAAGGCCTTGCTGCAGTCACCACACACATACGGCTTCTCCCTGCTGTGCGTCCTCTGATGCTCCATGAGTTGCCTATTCTCTCTAAAGGCCTTGCCGCAGTCACCGCATGTATATGGCCTCTCCTCAGTGTGTGTCCTCTGATGCACATAGAGGTTCCATTTCTGGCTGAAGGCTTTGCTGCAGTTCCCACAGGAGTATGGCTTCTTCCCCGTGTGCGTCATCTCATGCACGATGAGATACCTTTTCTGGGTGAAGGCCTTACCGCAGTACCCACATGAGTATGGCTTCTCCCCAGTGTGTATCCGCTGATGCAAATTCAGTCTCGATTTCTGACTAAAGGCCTTCCCACAGTCCCCGCACACATATGGCTTCTTCCCAGTGTGCATCCTCTCATGCAGCGTGAGGTTCCCTTTTTTGCTGAAGGCCTTCCCGCAGTCCCCACACACATAAGGCTTCTCTCCAGTGTGTGTCCGGTGATGGGCATAGTGGGTTGATCTCTGGCTGAAGGCTTTGCCGCAGTCCCTGCACACATATGGCTTCTCTCCCGTGTGTAACCTCTGATGCTCGATGAGGTGCCTATTCTCTCTGAAGGCCTTACCGCAGACCCTGCAAACATAAGGCTTCTCCCTAGTGTGTGTCCTCTCATGTCGGATGAGGTAATTTCTCTTCTTGAAGGCCTTGCCACAATCCTCACACGTGTATAGCGTCTCCCCAGAGTGCATTCTCAGATGCTCAATAAAGTGATTTTTCCATTTGAATGCCTTGCCGCACTCCCTGCACATATATGGCTTCTCCCTGGTGCGCGTCCTCTGGTGTAGAATAAGGTTATCCTCCTGGCTGCAGGACATGCTGCACTCCTCACACATATATGGCTTCTCCCCAGTGTGGAGTCGTTGGTGCTTCCCCAGGGACGAACTATAACTGAAACTCTTGCCACAGTGTCCACACTTGCAAGTCTTCTTCTTTACATAAAGTTGGGAGGGAGGACCGAGGCTGGAAGTACCTGAGTTCTTCCCACACATGGTGAAACAGTGTGTCCTCTTTCCTCTCGGTCCTTCCACTCTTGGTGGGGTTGGCATGGGGCTCTGGTGGACAAATGAATTAAATTCACAACATTCAGGAGCTAACCCCTGGGACATGTCCAAATGTCCTAGACAGGTACCCATGCTCCTGTGTCGCTGCCCTACCCTGTCCCCCTGTATCCCTGCTTTTTCACAGGCATAACCCGGGGCTCCATTCCTCATAAGTCCTTCCACCGCCACAGTGGATGGTCTATCTTCCCAGGAGTCCTTCTCTGGGTCTGGTTCATTCATGTTCCGTTCAGTCTCCAAATCTGAAGGGAGGGGAAAGAGATGACAACACATATGTAGTTAACCACACTGGGAGGATCATCCCAAGACATGACAAGGCACAGCCTGAGAGTAGGGGACAGCCTGTGTTGGGGACAGTGGGAGAAGGGAAGCTGTGATGTGAGACAGTGAGTTGTAGGGAGGTAAGCACAGAGCGAGAAAGGCCTGATTGGGAGTGGGTGCAGATGAGGCCAGCACGGCTCAGTGCTGGGAGGAAACCCTGGAGAGAAAGAGGAAGAAAACAGGCTTGGAGGAATGGATCAAAGGATCCCACACACCCAGGAAGGGATGGATTTCTGCACCTGGCTCCTTTCTTCCAAGCCTCATCCTGCATGTCCCCAGACAGCTGTCCCCAGAAAGCACTGCCTGTTATTACTAATGATACAGTAAGAGCTGATTCTCATGTGCTTCTGCTGGTGTCCTCTGCCTCCCCGCCTGCCTCTGAAGCTCCCAAATTCCTACACTGCCTAGGAATCCCCTGTCCCTTGGGTTGGTTCCTTATACCTCCCCTTAGCACACTAATTCCTCCCTGGTTACCACACCGGCTCCAAGCAGGTTTTGCCTTGTGCTATGGGTTCCTCAATCTCTGTTTCCACCCTATGGGGCTGCCCTGAGTCCCCATATGCACTTTAAGGTTCATCCAAACATTTAAAAACTGTGAGAAATCTCACAAAAGATCTCATTAAAAAAGGGAAGATCCTGCCACATGTAGCCCTCCTTCCAGGGAGGTAAAAAAGACACAGGAGTGGTAAGCAGTTGTCTCTCAATCCCATCAAAACCCTCAAGGCCACAGAAACCATAGAACGAGACCCTTCCCTTGAGTCTAGAACAGGAAACTATCCTGATGTTCATCGTCAAGTGAAAGGGTAAACACACGGTGATCTATCCTGGAAGTAGAATATTACTGAACCATAAAAAGAAGTCAGCTATTGCCCTAGATGCCTAGCTCAGCTGGTTAGAGCATTGTTGAATGCACTAAAGATTGCAGGTTGGATCCAGCTTCAGGGCTTGTATAGGATACAACTGATTGATGTTTCTAACACATTCTCATCTCTTTCTCAAAACAATAAAAAAGAAGAAAAAAAATGAAGGGAATGATTCATATATACAGTAGACATGAGTGAACCTTAAAGAAATTATGTGAAGGGTAAGAATCAAGATAAAAAAATAAACAATATGTGCCTTATGATTCCATACATAAAATTTTAAAACAGGCCCTGGCTAGTGTAGCTCAGTGGATTGAGCTCTGGCCTGCAAACCAAAGGGCTGCCAGTTCAATTCCCAGTCAGTGTTGTGGGCTGGGTCCCCAGTAGCAGGCACACAAGAGGCAACCACACATTCATGTTTCTCTCCTTCTTTCTCCCTCCCTTTCCCCTCTCTCTAAAAATAAATAAAATCTAAAAAAATTAATTTGTAGAAAAGGCAAACTAAACCAAAACAGTCACTGGAGGTGGGGGGTTAGGCAAAATGAAAGAAAAACTTTTTGGGCTAATGGATGAATCTGCATCATGATGATGAATTCTTGGGTGGATACAAATGTCAAAAGTCATCAAATTATTTGCTTTAACTATGTACAGTTAATTGTAGGTCAGTTAAACCACGAGAAAACCTGTTAAAGAAATATGACTATAAAGTAATTGTGAAAATTAGTGTTTTTACTGAACCATATTATTAGGGACATCTCTGTGTGTCCCTGAGTGCTAAGAGTACTTGATTTTGAAGACCTTTGTGATTTCCATCATTATTGAACCTTCTTTTGTTCAACAACCTTGTAGGTGGGCACATAGGGCATTTTTCTGGAATTTTCTTCCTCTAAAATCTCTGCACAATTATAGGAAAAACTTTAATGATATATCCCACAAATGGAATCATTCAAATTTGGTTGATAAGAACAAACAGTCTTCCCAAAGAGCTGTCCCAACATCACACATCTAAAATGGGGAGTCCTTTTCTCTGCACCATCATAATACAGGAGGATTAACTCTTTTTTTTTATACCACAGACAAGGATATTCTTACATAGGGAGAAGGGGTGGGGAAGGACAGGGGAGAGAGTGAAAGAGAAGGAGAGAAACATTCATTAGAGAGAGAAATGTCTATTGGTTTTCCTCCTAGATATGTGCCATATGGGATCAAACTCAAACCTAAATATGTATCCTGACACAGAATTGAACCTGCATCATTCTGGGATGGGAAATTCTCCAAACAAGTGAGCCATATCTGCACAGGGTTACTATTCTTTTCATACCTGTGTACATCACGGGTAAAAATTGTATTTCTGTAGTTCAATTGGTACTTATTTGACCATTAGTACGGTTCAACAATCTTTGTAAAGTGTAACTCCATGCATTTGTATATCTGAGAATTGATGCTGATAAGCCGGGTCCATCTCTCTATCATTCATTTGGTGCTTTTCTCATTTATATGTAGCAGTTCTTTATATACTTATAGTACTCTGGCAGTTATATATGTGGTAAATACTCTTTCCCACTTCATCTATCAACTTCATTTTTAGCTGCCAGTAACCTGAACGTCCTATATGTCAGATTGTCCACCTGTTTCTGTGCCATCCTGAAGTAACAGGCAGATGGTGAGTAACATGGTGAAGCTGTCCCCTTACCCAGCGAGACCAGGTTCCAGTAGACCTCCATCATCACGTCCCTGTACAGGTCCTTCTGTGCAGGCTTCAGTTGCTGCCACTCCTCCTGGGTGAAGTCCACGATCACATCCCTGAACGCCACTGACTGCTGTTAGAGGAAGCACACATCACTCATCACAGTCAGGAGACATGGCCAGAAGGGTTGGGAGTATCAGGAAAGCACACAGGTTGCACGGGTCATGGGGTTGAGAAGTTACGGGGGGGTCTGAAGGGCCTGACGATTCAGTATCCTCAGTGCCTAAGTACACTGGGTGGTCCAGAGATGGACAAATAAACTATGGCGCTGTTCATAGGAAGGCAAACAACACAGTTCAAAATGGACAAAAAACCTGAATGGACACTTCACCAAATGGGACACACAGATGGCCAATGTATATATGAAAAAAATGCTCAAAGTCACTCATCATCAGAGAGCTGCAAACTAAAACCACAATGACATATCATCTATACAGGTTAAACGGAAACCCCTGCTAGGGACCCTCAACTGGCCAATACCAAAGTGACAGGTGCCTAAGCAGTGGCAGCTCTCAGGTGTGTCTGGGAAAACAGAAGGGGTGATCTCAGGTTAGGTCCATGGAGGGAGATTCTGGGTGGAACTGCTGGGTCAAGACCTGAGGTTTAAACGACACACTGGAGCACTGAGGAGGCGGATGCCAAAATATCCAAAACAACAAAGTTACTGGTGAAAGTGAAAAAAGTATCTTTTACTTTTCAGAAAAACATAGCAGACTTTTTGGCCAACCCAATAAGTATAACCTATTGAAATTACATTGAGGTCACAAAATCATCAACCACCCCCAAAGTTTCCTCCTTGCTCCCCTTTATTATTGTACGTACTTCATTTTACCTTTTAAAATATAACTCTTGATGAAAGTCTTCCCAAGGTCTCCCTGCCTGAATGGACTTGCTCAATGAATTTTTCACTGAGCAGGCTCCAGGAATTGAGCCCGGGATGGGAGAGACTGAAAGCCTGAGTCACTCGTGGGCATCTGGCTGCCCACACTCTACAGAAAAGTGTGGGAAGTGAGCTCTGGCTGGTGTGGCTGAGTGGATTGAGTAGAGGCCTGCGAAACAAAGGGTCCCTGGATGGATTCCCAGTCAGGGCTAATGCCTGGGTTGTGGGCCAGTTTCCCAGTTGGGGGTACATGAGAGGCAACCACAGATTGATGTTTCTCTCCCTCTCTTTCTCCCTCCCTTCCCCTCTATCTAAAAATGAATAAATAAAATCTTTAAAA
Source organism: Micronycteris hirsuta (assembly GCA_004026765.1). Lineage (NCBI taxonomy): Eukaryota > Metazoa > Chordata > Mammalia > Chiroptera > Phyllostomidae > Micronycteris > Micronycteris hirsuta. Next base: position 33,574 of record PVJI01013698.1, read on the forward strand.
AAAAAGTGTGGGAGGTGAGACACAGGGCCCCACCTCAGAAGGGTTGGAAGATTCCCCTAAAATGGGGCTTCCCTCCAAGTGCACTAAAGCCCTCTGAGTGCTCTGTAGGTACATAACTGAGGCCACTCATCCCAGGGCTCCATCTGTTTTGGATTCTTGTGTAATGGCAGAAACCACTTTGCCACAAGAAAAATCTCACCCAGTTGCAAAGAGCTGAAATCACGCTTTATTTTTTTTTTAATCCTCAGTTGAAGACATACGTATTGATTTTGGAGGGAGAGGAAGGCAGAGTCAGAGAGAGAGACAGAGACATTGAGCTGTTCGTATCATGCACATGCTCTGACCATGGATCAAACCCACAACTTTTTGGTGTGCAGGATGATGCCATAATCAACTGGAACACCCAGGCAGGGCAGGCTCTATTTTTAGAAAAATCAGAATGCAATTACACTAAAAGACAGTAAGAAAGAGAAATTGAATCCCAAGAGCCAACAACAGGGAAATGACAACCATCCGCAAATCTTAAACCATGTTGGTAAAAGGAAACCAAGGCAATCATCACAGAGAAGGTAAAAGTGTAGATATCATGCTGCAGCCACACTGGAAAACAGGAGGATCTTTCCTTAAATGGTTAAATATACTGATATCAAAGGACCCATTATTTCCTCTCCTACACTCAAACAAAATGAGATCAAACAAAAAACCGTGCACGAATGTTCACAGAAGCATGAGAAATAACACCCAGTAAGTGGAAACAACCCAAATGTTACCACCTGATAAATGCATACAACAGGGTCTACCTGTACAATGGCGTAGTATACAGCCATTGAAGAGGACACCTACTACAACACAGATGTACATCAAAAACATGGTGCTCAGTGAAAGCAGCCAGATACAAAAAAACACATGTTGTGTGATTCCACTTATAGAAATGTGCAGCCCTGACTGGGTAACTCAGCTGGTTGCAGCATTGTGTGTACAACCAAAGGTTAAGGGTGTGGTCCTAGTTGGGGTGCACATGGGAGGCAACTGATCAATGATTTACTCAGATCGATGTTTCTTTCCTACTGTATCCCTCCACTCCCTTCTCTCTAAAAATAAACAAAGTCTCAATAGAATAAAAGCAATTTGCCCACCAAAAATGGTGAAAAACATTCCTAAAAATCAAGCCTCACAGCCCCAGCTGGTGTGGCTCAGTGGACTGAGCGCCTGCTTGCAAACCAAAAGGTTTCCAGTTCATTTTCCAGTCAGGGCACATGCCTCAGATGTGGGCCAGATCCCCATTTGGGGACGTGTGAGAGGCAACCACACATTGATATTTATTTCTCTACCTCCCTTTCTCTAAAAATAAGATAAATGAACATTAAAAAAAAAAACCAAAATCATAAAAAGCCATGACTGTTGTCACTCAGTGGACTGAGAACCAGTCTAAAATGGAAAGGTGTCCTGTTTATTCCAACTTACTGGGCAGCGGGCCAGGTACCATATTGGGCTGCTGCTAGATAAGACCCGTGAATATTCATCTCGCACATTGATGTTTCTCTCCCTATATTTTTCCCTCCCTTCTCCTTTCTTTGAAAAATAATTAAAATCTTTACACCATTGCTCCACTTTCATAATTCAAAAAATGAAACATACAAAATGCAGGGCAAGTACTGATGCCCAGCTCTGGCCAACTGGCTTAGTTCATTGGAACTGTGCTAGACACCAAATAGTTGCGGGATCTATACCAGCTTAGAGCACATGTGGGAGGTAACCGATTGAAATTTCTCTCTCACATCAGTGTCTCTCTCCCCTGCCCCTCTTTCTTCCTGTCTCCCTAAAACTCAACAAACATATCCTCTGTTGATTAGAAAAAAGATTTACCCCCAGACATATATATATATATATATATATACATACACATATAAATATAAATTTACTGATTTGACAGACAGAAGGAAAGAGATATTGGTCCACTTATTGATGAATTCATTGGTTGCTTCTAGAAAGTGTCCTGACCAGGGATCAAACCCACAACCTTGGCATATCAAGATGAACCTCTAACCAACTGAGACAGATCTGTACATTTTTTTAAAAGATTTTATTTAATTATTTTTAGAGAGAGGGGAAGGGAGGGAGAACGACAGGGAGAGAAATATCAATGTGTGGTTGCCTCTCGCATGATCCTGCTAGGGACATGGCCAGGCATGTGCCCTGACTGGGAATCAAACTGGTGCCCCTTTGGTCCACAGTCTGCACTCAATCCACTAAGCTACACCAGTAGTTCTACTGGTAGAGCTACATCTGTAGATTTTTTATTGTCAAGTTTTTATTCCATAGAAGGAAATTTAGAGAAAAATACCACAAACAGACACCCACTAAAACATCATAAGGATAGTCAGGGACATTCACCACTTGTTGGGAACTGCCCTGTCAGGTTTCAGAAGCTGTAACCCCCCATGGCTAAGGCTGAGTAAGAGACCTTGGGGCCATAAGCCACTAAGGAGACAAAACTTATCTTCCTGGCAGGGGCACCTCCTCTGCCCTTTCACTTCACCCTGCTTGGCCCTGGGCAAATGACTGGTTAGCCAATGACGGGTAAGATTCCTCAAGGGAGGGACAACCTAAGACAGGCATGGCCACGAAGGGGCCCTCAGGGAAGGACTTGGGGGGCTATAGAAAAATCCCTCACCCCTCAGCTTTGACATAGCCTGAGTCTTCAGAAGTCTCTTAATCTCTTGGCTGCCTTACTTCCCCCTCCTGACTTAAGCCTCAAACAATGCTGGGCAAGAACAGGCAGTTCCCCCAGGGGATCAGGCCTAAGAAAGAATGCATATAATCCTTTGAAACCTGCTTTGCTGAGAATGTCCTCAATTTTCTGATAAGGGTCCAAGCATGAAATGAGTTTCTTTCCCAAAGTTTTATAGCCCTTTAGCTAACTGACCCTAACTCAGAATAAGCCCTCATACTTCTTTGAATGCTACCTATTATTTGATCCTTACTGCCTAACAATGATTGATGAGCTTTACTTATATTCCTGTGCAAATTGAACCCAATAAAAACCCCTTGAGGAACAGGCTCCTGGCCCTTCTCCTTTGAGAGATCGGCCACCTTTCCTCCCCAGGCAGATCATGTCTTGGTAGACTTATTCTCATCTGTGGAGGCCAGGTGGGGGCGGGGGGTGGAGCCCCCCTACAACCACTCCCACACCACAGGTGTCCTCCTCCTGACCTCCTCCAGTCCCCGGGGCATTTAGTACCCCTGCCTACTTCTGAAGGTCCCTCATCCAGCACTTCCTACCAGAGACCTCTGTCACACTTCACTGAATATGTTGAAGCTGCCACATCCCAAGTGCCCACAGGTGTCTCCTGAGATCTCTTAGGGTAGGACAGCTCACTCCTGAGCCATTCTGTCCCCTATGGTTGAAAAACACCAAGGTCAGGACAGTACTCTCTCAACTTAGGGTGTACAAAACCCCAGGAGATGGGGAGAGGGGGGCCTGGGGCCTGATGGGGTTTGGGTGGGGGGCGGTGACAATGCTCGTCCCTGCCCAGAAGCATAACCTTCAGAAAGGAGGAGCCAAAGGGTGACATGACTCACCCGGGCCTCCTTGTTCCACAGATGGGTGGCCATCTTTCCAGTGCCCATGGTGACCTGGGCACGGCAGGCTGTGCACAGGGAGAGAAAGAAAAACACACAGTGAGAGATCAGGTGGAGGTGTGAGCCACAATGCAGACATGACAGATACACCCACTGCAAGACAGGCAGACAAGGACAGCCACACACATTAATAGTGAATGCATGCAGGGGGCCAATGGCATCTAAGGTCCTCAACCAATGTCCCTGATTTAAGCCTCCTGACATGCTGTATGGTTGGGGCTATTTTCACTTACCCCATTTCACAGATGAGGAAACTGAGGCCCAAAAAGGTAAGCTATGTGCCCAAGAAGATAAGGGTGAGATTAGGGTTGGGCTGAATACATGTGGGTACACATGTCATACCCACACACATACAATCCCCCAATGCACACACTTGTACACACACCTGGTCCAATAGCCTAGAGAGAGGAAAGGGACCCTCTACCCTATACCTCCTCTCCCCTGAATATGCCTTACCCAGGATGCACGGTGGGGCCAGGGCAACTTACACCACTAGGCACCCTTGAAAATAATATCATTTCTTTTGATAATTTAAGAGAAAATGTGAATCTAATCCAGCCTGGACTATTTCTATCCTTACAGCAATACAATCACTACTCTAAATTTACTTTATTTAAAAAGAGGCCACGAAGGCACAGTAGCCTTGGAAATAGCATGTGCACGTGGCTGGTGACCACTGAACCCTGAGTGGCCCTAGATATGTGGCTACAGAGCCAGGTGTGGCACTGCTCCTGCTCCTCCTCCTCTGTGCAAGCTTTCTGACATTTCCTGCCCTCCATGGGTTTCTAAGGGGAATCAAAGATTTCCCACTGTTGGGTGGTTAGAGTGGTGGCTCTGGTAACTGGATGCCTGGGTGTAGAGTTGGGTGATTTATTTAATGTCTCAACCTCAGTTTCCCCATTCACAAAATGTGGATGATGAGGGTCCCTACCTCAGAGTCACCGGGAGGCCTGTATAATGTCCAGAACGATTCCCTGAGCACCCACACACTCCCTGAACAATCCACCCCGGTCAGCATAGGGTACGCTCTCTGACCCTCTTTCTTGACCCCACACCTGGCTATACCACACATGTCCTGCCCTCTCAGGGCCAGCGGAGGCTCTGAGGGCAGGAAGATGAGCTATGGTGCCTGCAGTCAGGCACGTCTGCCAGGCCCACCTGTCCGAGAGATCTGTCTTTTCCATGTTCTCTGGAGGGCACCCCCGACGCACCCACTCACACCCATCAGCCATGCCCAGACAGAGGCGCAGTGCACAGAGATAGGGGAAGGCTCGGACAGAACAGGCGCATCCCACGTGAACTGACAGACTCACCCCAGACACACAGACAGGCACAGAGGAAGAGACCAGACATAGGTGGACACCTGGACGGCGCCCTCACGCTGAGACACTGCGGACCAAAACAAAGACAGACACGGACACAGACGTGCACACAGAGGGACCCATGAGAGATCAAGACAGGGAGCACACACACACACACACACACACACACACATACACATGAGCAAAGGCGAGACACAGGTGACCTCGCAAGCGCACACACAATAAGAAACACGGACACAGCAAGATGGCCGGGAGTCTCTGAGTCTCTGCCTAACACACACACACACACACACACACACACGCAAAACCTTCACCCACACGACCACACCCAGATCCACGCAGAGTCTCCTCAAGCCTCTGCCTCTTCAGCACGGACTCACCACGCGGCTACCTCAGGAAAGTTACCGGCGCCCGCTTGAACCCCCGGTCTCACTGCGCCTGTGCGAGTGGCCTATTCCACTTCCCAGACGCTGCGCGCCGCAGTCACGTCCTCGCCTCAGAGCCAGCGCTGCAGGGCAGACCCGAGTCTGAGCGGTGGTCGCCGGGATCCACGTCCCAGGACCTGGAAATGAGGGAAGGAGAGGGAAATTGCAGAAAAGGCAGTGCGTGGGTGGAGACTGAAAAAGACGCTATGTAGCCCCTCCCCAGACGTGTTGCTCTCAGGCCTTTGGTACGCATAGGCGTGCTGACTTGCAGAAAATTTGTGAAGAGTGCAGAGACAACCAGGAAGAAATTATCTTAAATGCAAAGGAAGTATCGGCCTTCGCGTTAGGTGCCAACTCCCGTCCAGGACCCGTGACTGTTACAGAACCAAACCGGGTGTTCTACAGTCTGTCGCCCCCCCATAGGAAAGCTCTAGAGGCAAAGGTTGGTGAGAAAGAGCTTTTCATTCAAACGCAGGGTCGGGGAATATGGTAGACGCTTGTCTCAAAGCCTATCCCCTCCGAAAAACCGAGGAAAAAACCCAGCCGCTCTCAGCCCAACCAGAACAGAAGGCCGTGTCCACAAGTCCTGTTTCAAAGTAACATCTTTTGGGAACCGCAGTTGTCGCTCAGCTTGTCCATGGCTGCTGTCCGGTTTCAGGCTCCCTCCTAGAACTGCAGGCCCTGACGTTAGTCAGGTTTCTTCCAGTGACACAAAGTCCTGCCGACTCACAGGGTAGCCAGGTGTGCAAGAGAAGGGACCTTGCTTACCCTGCGTTTATATCAGTTTCGAATGTGGGATGACCTAAATGCCCAATGAATTTCCCAAAGTCCGGCTGCTGTGGGAGGGTGTGGTCTACCTAGGACCAATGACTTCTCCCAGGCTAGACTTGAAACCGGAAAAAACCGGCGTTGCTGCCAGTCACTGACGGAACACCGTAAAGCATAGACAGGGATTCAATCTTTATGGGCGCTTTATTCAGGTGGCCCGCAGTCTGAGGAGACAGTGGGTTCATAGCCTAATGGACCGTCTTAAATTCCATTTTATTTATTCTTAAAGATTTTTTATTTGTTTTTTAGAGAGAGGAAAAGGGAGGGAGAAAGAGAGGGAGAGAAACATCAATGTGTAGTTGCCTCTCCTGTGCCCCCAAATGGAGATCTGGCCGGCAACCCAGGCATGTGCACTGACTGGGAATTGAACCGGTCACCCTTTGGTTCGCAGGCTGGCACTCTATCCACTGAGCCACACCAGCCAGGGCTTAAATCCCATTTTTAAAATGGCCCTTGTTATAAGAACAAGGTGTAGGTAAGGAGTTTAGAATTCAGGGGAAAGTAAATTGGAGTAAAAAAACTGCAGCATTCTCGGTCTAGGCAGTGGTCTTTAGCTGTGTCCTAGGGGGTGGTCATCTCAGTCTGGAGTGCAATGGCTCAGATACCATCTTAAATTGCTCGCAGACCTCCTGAGACACAAAAGTGGAACTGCTTATGGTCTCCTGGAGTCGAGGTGAGTCATACCTTCAGTTCCTGGAACAATAGCTTTTACATGCATTGATTACTAAGCTTATTAGCTGTTACTTAAACCAAAATTTTCCAACTCTTAAGTCCCCTATCAGACTGACTGGCTAGTCTCTGGTCCAGCACCTCCCCTCAGAGGACTTTCTGATCTTTGTGGTCTGCACCCAATCAGGTTTGAATAGGGAATAGGAGGGCTTTTCCCTTATCCAATCATCTTCACAACATTGTGCCTTCTCTTTGCAGTACTCACTTCTGCTGCTGTCCACTTGCCTAAGGCAAGGTATCTGCCTCCAGGATGGGACACTTCCTGTGAAAAAAGGCAGGAAGTTACTCCCTCTGTTACTAAGGCAATGCCCCCTGCTAACGCCCCCAGCCTCACCAATTCCCAGGGCTGGTGGCGATCTGCTCAAGTAGTCCCTTCTGTTCCTGCCCTTGCGTTCTCCCAGTGGTCCTGCCTGGCTATCTATCATTAAGTTGTACAAATACATTTAGTCCGACAGCAAAGCTACTTTCCACATGAGGATGTGATACAAACCAGGGAGGGCACAGGAGAGGAAAATGGGGGCGCTGGGGTGGGAAAGAGGTCTTCAGGCCAGGGCCCTTTTACACCATAAACTACAAAGCCAAATGCAAAAGCGTTTTCTGAATGTCTCCGTGACCACAAAAATGCCAGATGCTGCTGCCTTTGGTGGTGATTAATGATTTCTTTTTTTTTTTTTTCATTCTTTTTTCATCCTCACTAGAAGATATATAATTGATTTGAGAGAGAAAAGGAGAGAAAGATATAGATGTGAGAGAAAAATCCATTTGTTATGATCCACAATCTTTGGGTACAAGGGACAATGCTCCATCTAAGTAGGCCACCTGGCCAGGGCTGACTTGGCCCACAACCCAAACATATACCCTGACCAAGAATCTAACGGGAGATCTTTTGGTTTGCTGACTGACGCTCAATCCACTGAACCACACCAGTCAGGGCAACCGGATAGTCTATAATTTTTTTCCTGAAGGGTTAAATGAATAAGTGTGGCGCTTGTAAATGTTAAATATTATAATGATTTAATGGGGAAAACTGATTACATTGAAAATAAACTGAGTGAGCTGAATCAAGTCCATCTGTGATCTGGGTGCAACCCATGGTCTGCCCAGTTGAGTCACCCACGATCACAAAATCCCTATTGGGTGAGACTTGGCCAGGAAACCACAACATGGGCAGGGGATCTGTTGTTCCCTCCTCTGGGCCATTAGAGGTGGCCCAGAAAACAGGACTGTGTGGCACCAAGTAAAGACTCCTATAAGGATCATCCCACAAGGAGAAGAATCTACTTCACTTTTTAAAATTTTTACTCATTTATTAGAGAGAGAGACATCGATTTTTTCTTTGTCTTACTCATTGAAGAATTCATTGTGTTTTTTTTTTTTTCTTGTATGCACCCTGACCGGTGATTGAACCTGCAACCTTGGCATAACCAGGCAATGCTTCACCAACTGAGACACCAGCAGGGCCCCAGCTTCAGGTCAGGTGGGTAGGTGCCCTGAGCTCTGTCTGTCCCACTGCAGCACTTCAGTAAATTAGCAACTATACAGAAGTGGAAGACAGTCTAAGTATGGATCACCACTGAAGGAGCCAGGGCAGGGGCTTCAGGGGCCTCAGTCAGCGCCATTTACTGATATTTAGAGAAGCATTTCAAAGAATTAACAACCTGTACAAAATAGTAACTTGTTTCCCATTTACTAATAAATTTTTTGTATTAGTTTTTCAAACTTGATTTTTATTAGAATATAGTTATTTCTTCACACTAATAAATAAAAAAATCCAAGACCCAGGTTTTTATCCATATGTAAGTACATATAAAGAGCAAAAAATATGGAACGCTTCACGAATTGGATGTCATCCTTGCACAGGAGCCATGCTAATCTTCTCTGTATCGTTGCAATTTTAGTATATGTGCTGCTGAATCGAGCACTATTTTATTCTTAATAGAGCACCATTCTTATATAGTTTGCTATTTATTATTGGTAATAGATTGCTATCAACATCCGTAATGAAATATTAAGTAAAACATGACCTAGGCTGTGGGTGAGGCATAGATTAGGTAATGCCCCCGCCTGACTGAAGGCACTTTATTTTCACCACTATTCCGGCCACACAGGGTAGGTGGGGGACAGTCTGTCATGTGAGAGAGGATTTTTCTCCTGTAACTGAAACAGCCCTGGGGGGAGGAAGGCCAGAATGCTGGGTTTCAGCAAAAGAGGTACTTGCTCTGTCTCTATGCCGAGGGTCTAGGCCCTGCCACCTGGTCTGACCATTTCCAAGCCTGGGAGGGGCAGGTGGCCTCATACCTTGGGCAGACTTGCTGGGTTCCTGGGGCTCCTGTCGGGTATTTGGACCCCCTCCCCCAATGTGTTTCACTCATGTTGACAGGACAACTTGTACGTGTACCTTTTGTACCTATGAGTGTTTAAAATGACACTGGTATCCCTTAATGTAAAGTTTTATTTAAAAAAAATTAACAAATCCCTATGAGAAACTATGGCATCTGATGCAATTGTTGTTACTTCTGATTGTCGAAACAAAATTTTCTTCCCCTCCTAAATTACCTGGCACCTTCTATTGTTGCAGGGAAACTAGGGTCTGGGTGGGGGGTAAACAAGGACACCCCCAGATGTGACAACCTGACCTCTGGACTAGATCCAGGCACATGTGACAAAGTGACAATGTCCCCATGGAGCCCCCTCCTCCTATTCCTTTCTCCTTCCTCTCCTCCACTTTACTGTCCAGGAGGTGGAGACTAAAGACACTGACTGTGTTGTCCAAGCTCCTACAACAGTTTACTGGATCTGGGTCGGCAGCCACAGGACCCCTGGCCACAGTCCCAGATACTAGACCTGTGGGGGAGCTTGCTTTCCATGCAGCGCTGCCAATGCTACAAAAGCTGCTCGTGTGCACAGTGTGGCCTGTCCCCAGCACCCATATTCCTTTGACACATCTGAGCAGCACTTCTGAGTCCTACCTGTGAACTCTACTGTCCTTTCTGGCCCTGGCACGTAGGCTCAGGACACTCCTACCGAGTGTGGATTCTGAAGTCCCAGGCTCTCTTTCCCCGGTTCATGTGCATCCTCCTTTGGTGCTGCGTTAGGCTGAAGTTCTTGGTGAACGTTTTGCCCACTTACCACTCTCATAGGGCTTCTTTCCCATGAGGATCCTCCAGTGGAGGGTGAGTGAGAAGTTCCTGAAGACATTGCTGCACCAGCCACACCTGGATGGCTCCTTGCAGGTGTGGCTGATCTGGTGCAGGTGCAGGGACGATGGATTCACAAGAATTAGTCACTTAGGCATCTCCAGTCAAAACATAAATCCTTAAGCCTATCAATTAAGGCTAACCTCTTAACACCTGAATTCTCTTTTCCCTGTTAGTTTCTGTAGGGTAAGTTTACAAACTAAATTAACATAATACACAAAAGCCACACACTTCTGGAAGAGTGGCAGGCTTCTGCCCCAGAGCCTGTCCCCTCTAGAACACCCAAAGAATAACGCTGCCAACTTCTGCCAGGCCAGCCCAATCCTAGGCTGTGCCCCGAGTTCCTTCCCATTGAAATCCTGTCCGTTGGGAAGACCCGGTAGCTGCAGGATGCTCATCTAGGCATCCTCGAGGAAGAAGAGCCTGAGCACCAGCCTGAGCTGGACAGAGAACCCTTCAGGAGCCAGAGAGCTCTCTTTTTCTTCCCGTGACCTCTGGAGGCATTCGGCTTCTCAGCCAACCCCTTCCTAGACTGCTTAAAATTCCCTGGACAAATGCTACCTACGGCCCCCTCCCTACCTCTCTCCAGTGATCTGATCAGATCTCTTTGTGTCAAAGTTCCATCCCTGGTCTGGGCTCATACAGGAGAGAACCAGTTGTTGTTACTCAGGTGGATCTCTCTGTCCCTATCTATAAAATCAAGAAACACATATTCACGTGAGGTATTTTTTTTTTAAAGGGGGATAGATCTCAAGTGCTTTTGCACACACAAAAATAAAATGCCATCGTAAAGGCAAAAATAATCTTTAAAATGTAAGCTTTCTACTCCTCATCGTGTCCTGCCACTCGTATGCTTTTTTATGCTACCATGTAATAAATTTCACTGAAGTTGTATTACTTCAAAAAAATTAAAATAAAAACACAAATGAGTGCACACTAGATACTGTTGCCAATGGTTTATTTTTTCATTTAATGCTGTATCTCAGACCCGTGCCAACATGGTGTCTTCAGCTCTTCCTCACCATTTCTTACCTAGAAGGATCAAATGTATTTAGCCAACCTTCTAAGGACGAATCCTAGGGTGACACCAATGTTTCTGTGCTTCCAAACATGGCTCCCCAGAGGCCTGGTTGAGAGGACACTGCCCTGTCTGCTGATATCTATACAGCTATCCTCTCTTTGCTGACTGGGTCTGTGCTCCAAAGTCCCCTTCTGAGAGAGGGCCTCCTCGACTGCCAGAGCTGAAACAGCCCCTCCCTTCACTTTCTACCTCATCATCTTTGATCTCGCTCAGACATGAGCAGCAGGGGCTCCGTGACACAAGGGGTTATGGCCCCTCACAGCTGGACCCCCAGTGCCTGGCCCAGAGTTAGGCACTCAGATACTTGTTGAATGACTTGCTGTTACCTGAAGACTCTCATCTCTTGAGATTCCTGCTTATCAGAGGATGCAGAAATTCTAGGTCTTCCTGTATTAGGCATTGGCTTTCTTTCTTTTTTTTTTTTAAGAGATAACAAATGAGTTTTTAAAGATTTTATTTATTTAGTTTTAGAGGGAAGGAGGGACAGAGAGAGGGAGAGAAACATCAATGTGCAAGAGATACATTGATCGATCCGTCCATCTTTCCTATTTCTGTGCCATCCTGATGTGACAGGAGGATGGTGACTAATGCAGCCCCCTTCCCCAGTGAGACCAGGTTCCAGTAGTTCTCCATCATCATGTCCCTCTACAGGTCCTTCTGCGCAGGCTTCAGCTGCTGCCACGCCTCTTGGGAGAAGTCCACAATCACATCCCTGAATGCCACCGACCCCTGTAAGAGGAAGTGCACACCACTCACCGCAGGGCCCTCCTCACAGAGGTCAGGAGATGCAGGCCATAAGGGCTGAAGGGGTCAGGAAGGCACACAGGATGCACCTGATGTGGTGTCACCAAGGTGCGGAGCTCTGAAGGGCCTGACCACTCAGTGTCCTCAGTGCCTAGTACACTGGATGGTCCTTGGACGGGCAAATAAACTATGGGTTGGTTACTAGGAAGACAAACAATATAATTAAACAATGAGCAAAGTACCTGAAGAGACACTTCTCAAAAGAGGACATGCATATGGCCCATAGACTGATGAAAAATCCTCCACATCGGTAATCATGAGAGAGCTGGAAATTAAAACCAAAATAAGATGTCACCTTTCATGAGTCAGACAGAAACCTCTGCAATGGAACTGCAATCTGGTCATTACCATTTGGACAGGTGCCTGAACAATGGCAGCTCTTGGGAATGTCCAGGAAGCTGGAAGGTGTGGTCTGTGGTTGGGTGTGTGGGGGTCATTTGATGCGGGGGCAGGTGGGTCAAGTCCTGAGCCTTAAATGGCAAATGAAGCACTGAGGATGTAGACACCATGAACCTGTGCATAAAATGAACATGGCTGAGCATGCGGTAGATGACAAAATGACATGATGATGACAATGTCATCACCATGAAACCTGTCACTCACTAGGTGGTTCATGTGAGCCAGGTGTTAGTCTAAGCCATGTTACCAGTTCAGTTTTGTGTTGAGTTCCTGCGTTGAAGTGCTAATCCCCAGCACCTCAGGACGGGACCTGATATGGAAACAGGATCACCACAGAAAGAGATAAGAGGAGGCCACACTGGAGACCGGTGGCCCATCAGAGGACAGGGCTGATATCCTTATAAACAGGAGAAAACTGGATGGAGGGACATGCACACAATAACATGCCATGCGAGGATGGGAGTTATGGTGCCACAAGCCACAGTAGCTGCAGAAGCTGGGAGAGACGCTGGGAAGACCGTTCCTTGGAGCCGTCAGAGAAGGCATCGCCCTGCCAATGCTTTCATCTCCAATTTCTGGGCTCCAGAACTTGAGAAAATAGATTTCCATTGTTCAAGCCTCCGTGTCTCTGGTGCTTTGTTACCGCAGGTCAAGGTCAGAGCAGAGTAACGTATCTGTCAAGGACCATGAACCAAGGCTCACCCTCCCTGAGTGGAGGCCTCACCTGCGGGCCAATCCTTCTGTGCTCCTAGTGCCCACCAGGGGCTCATCGTGGCCTCCTCTGTCTTGCAGCCGCCACCACACGATAAGGGAACATTATCGGGGTGGGCAGTGGTTGAAAGTTTGGACTC